>JACSVZ010000014.1:68023243-68041749 GCA_014706295.1 Lycocorax pyrrhopterus obiensis
AACCTGCTTTGGCTGACGCCGCTTCATCCAGGAGCAATGGGACAGGTGACCTCCAGTGCTCCCTTCCAGCCTCAGCTGTTCTGTGATTCTCTGTTAGTCCAGAGCTTTTCAGACTGCATTAAGTTAGGAATGGGTTCTCTTCAAACATGTCTCCATCTCTCCTGGTACACAGGAAAACTCTTGGAATGGGTCTTTACAAGCCTTGGTTCCAAGTTGCTTTTCAGTTCCATAGGATTTGTGAGATCTCTAAGTACAGAGCTCATTTCCAGCGTGTTGCTCCCTCAGCTTTGACTGGCTTTGTGTGTAGATTCAGTCGGAACAGTTGGGTTGTTGTGAAGTGAACTGGTGCCACATACCCACCATCTCAGTTGTTTGCTGAAGTCTAACCTGGTTAATTTTTGTTAATGAGAAAAGCAGAGACTGAACCTGGATGAAGATTTTTTTGCAAAGAGCGTGATAAGGTACAGTGCTTCCATTTTAGCATTACAGAGCACTGGATCTTTTCCCCATCAACTTTCTGTTTGCAGTGCTGATCCTGCTGATGTCTTTTACAGCTTAATGTTGGACCAGAATGTGTGAGTCAGCAGAGGCTGGCACAAACTCACAGTTAGAACACAAGGAGTAGATTTGTTTCCATTACCTTTGCTACTTGTGGGATCCCCAAAGCAACACCTGGCAGAGGTACACTAGCAGACATGTGGGCACCCTTAACTTGTTCCACTGCCAGACGACTTTCATTATCAAAACCTCTCATAAAGGACACGTGCCAGAAGTGTATTGTAGCTACCTCTGTGTTTGAATGCTGAGAGCTCTGCCCAGCGTGTTGGTCTAAGAAGCAGCAGCTTGTTTCTGCCAGTAGTGTGTTCATGCTACCTTGAGAGAGTCAGAGAACAGAGTTGAACCTTATCACCCAGTTTCCTCAGCCACCACATAAAAGGCTTCATGCTTACAAGTAAAGAAGTGAAATCAGCATTGCAAACTGATGTTGGGCTCCTTCTCCTTTGCAGTTTGGTTAGAAGGTGTAGGAATAACCAACTGCTCAGTTTCCACTGAGTTCTGAGCAAAATGGTACCCATCTAATGGCATGGCATGCTTAGTGTAGCTGTCAGTTTTGAACATAGCAAAGTTCTGCAGAGAAAGCCAAATGACCAGCTTCTAAAAATTAATGTAGCAGATTCACTTTACACTCAGAGGACTGTTTAAAAAACTTAAGTAGCTTAAGGTTAGAATTTCAATCTTTTGAACGAAAACTTGGGTGGAATATCAGCTCATCCTTGGTGTGCCTTCTGTGTGCTCTGACCAAGTCTGGCGTTGGTGTAGGGAGGTGCTGCTGTCCTTAGCTGGCAATCATAAACTGTAGTAGCGTTGACACTGGTGCCATGTGAGCTTGTACGTGGGGTGCTGTAGTTTCACCTGTCACCCAGGTGCTGTGGTTGTCACCTGGCGTGTCATCCCAAGCCACCCGTTGTAGCAGGGTTATGCATGAATTTGGCCTGCGTCCGGGTGTCCCTGGGTTCCAAGGGCATGCTCTGGTTGCTGGTACCGACACAGCTGAAGTGATGTCTGGTGTGAGGGGTGGTACCTGGGTCAGAAATGTGCAGCATTGTTAAACTGCAGAGCCTTTTGCTTAGGGAGTGCAAGTCAAAGCTCTCTGTGGATGGAGATCAGGCCCTCAGGAGCCACCTGTGGGAGAGGTACAGTAAACTGAAGTTAAACCCAGAAATCTCCTTTTCCGTTTTCTTTCTCTCTTTGCTGTTTAAGACTTAAGATCAGTGTTCCTTGATTTGCATTAATTTCCTTTACTTTATGCACCTTTCAGATATTTCACTGATGGAAGAAGCAATAGTGGAGCTTAATTCCTACGTGTCGCATGAGAATGGACGGCTGCAGGAACTGGCTGATGTTCTTCAGGAGAAGCACAGAATCAGGTCTCAGGAGGTATAAAAAAGAGAGAGAAAGAAATCTGCTTTGGGGTCCTGCTTAGCATAATTTATGGTTACCATAGTTCGGAAAGCAGTTTATTTCCTTGGAGAGGCACAGGAGCAACATGGTTTGAAAATTGGTATGAAACAGGAGCAACATGGTATGAAAATTTTGTTGTTGTGGAGAACTGTACATAGATTTTCTGTATAACTCAGATTGATTTGCTTGTTACATCACTAAGGAAAGGATATAAGCAAGTCAGTGAGTTGCATGGCTTGAACTTTAAAAGAAAAGGGGAGAGCAGAGGAACTGGGGGCAGGTGATGCTGAGGTGGCTGTGTAGACACCTGGAACACTTGAGGTGACATCCCTGTCATTCTGAATTCCTTGGTTTTTCTGTGTTGTTTGACAGTGTAATGGTATCAGATACAAGATGATCCGAGTCATTAAGGGATTCACATTCTTAGCAGCATTTGTTTCAGCGATTTCAGTTCATTTAAAAATTGTGTTAGTGGTGGTCTTGCTCAGGTTAGACCTCTGAGCACTTAAGTGGTCTGTAGAGTAGATGGACATAGGGATTGAAAATACTAAAATCAAAAAAAACCTTTGAATAAGCTGAGGTGGCTGCCTCTGTATTCTGCCAGCTTCCTGCTCTTTCTCCATTTTCAGTTTTGTCTTATTTTTGTTACTGTCTTAGGATTTGGCCACTGTAAAATTCAGGACAGTTCATCGAATAGTCTGTCACCACAGCAAGAGATGAAAAGCACGTGATGAATAAGAGAAAAATAACTCCTGAGCAGCAGGAAAAGTTGATTCTATCGCATATGCTGGCTGAAAGACTCCTTTGATTGCAGTTCTCCAAGCTGCAAGAGAGGGTGGAGACAGCAGAGTCCCGGGTGTCTGTCCTGGAGACCATGATTGATGACTTTCAGTGGGACATTGACAAGATCTGCAAGAGGGAGCAGAGGCTCAGCCGCCACCTGGCCGACGTCCTGGAACGAGTAAGCGCTGCCCTCCTGGCCGGGAAACCTGGGAAACGGGGGCGGTGTTGGATGGGTGTGTGACATCTCTCTGGTGCTTTGCTGCGAGGACTGAGAACCTGCAGCGTACCTTCTTTGGTCTCGGATGTGCTGCATCAGTCTTGTCAGTATTTAATTGGGTCTTGAGGAAATCTCTTGCATTTTTTGCAGGTAAATTCCAAAGGCTACAAGGTGTACGGAGCTGGGAGCAGCCTCTATGGCGGAACAATCACCATTAATGCCCGCAAGGTAAGGTCGGGAGCTTGGTTGTGGGCAAGGGGAAGAACAAAGTCAAGGAGAACTTGTACATAGGGCCACAGTTTGAACAGAATTTAGATACTTAATTTAGATAATTTTTAGATCCTGTGCCACAAGTCTGGGTGACTCTGGGTAAGCCATTTTGTCTGTGTACCAGTTCCCTACTTGTGGAACATCTGATGGAATTAGAGTCTGTCTCACTTGGTCACATTGCCTGACTGTTCAGTCTGTATTTGCTGTTACTGCATAAACAGATACTTCATTAGTACTCTCAGGAGACACATTAACAGTAGGATTTACAAGCAGTTTATCCCAACAGTTTGAGGAGATGAATGCAGAGCTGGAAGAGAATAAAGAGCTTGCTGGGAATCGCCTCAATGAATTGGAGGAACTGCGCCAGGATCTTGAGGAAGTAACAACACAGAACGGAAAGCTCAAGGTGAGACATCCGTACCTGTGAGGATGAAGTTGTTCTGTGTGATGGGCTGCCCCCAGCTTTGCAGTGCTGGGTCTCCAGAAAACCTCATTAGCAGTGTCTGTTCTGAGTCTGCTCTTTAGCTGTGTTACACTCAGTTCCAGGTACAATTCAGCAAGTCTGTGGCTACACTTGCAGTTCAGTGCCTTGGTGACACCGTGTGGTCATCGTTGGAAATTGTGATGGTTTCCTGCCCGTGTCCCATTCTGATCTTTCAGTACGTTTTAACCATGTGTGGTTAAAACTGTTTCACCTCTTTACAAGTATTGATCCCTCTTCCACCTTCCCCACGCCCTGTGCAAGTGGAACCAGAGAACAGACACAATCGTGGAACTTGTGTGGGGAGAGAGGCTCTTGAAAGAGTCCATGAATTTATGTCTTTCCCAGTGTGGGGGAGGATAGATAGGAAACAGCCCGTGAGTTTGTGATGTTTTAAAGGTGGTAACACAAGAAGCTGTGACTCTGTGGTAGATAAGTATATGATGGGGAGAATAATCCAAACATCATCTTAGTGGTCAGTGCCAGTTATAAGAAATGTCTGACTCAATAACCTAAATCCAGAGGTCTGATGCCGGGAACTGTCTTGAGGCACCTCTGAATTCTGTTTATCCACATGAGTTTGTTTAGAGAGAAATGGTCCTTAGCTTACAACTTTTTTTTCCCCCTCTAATTACTTTTAAGCTGAATGCATGTATATATATGTCAGTTTCACTGCTGCTAGTCACAACTATTTGCTAACTCTTTTTGTAAGGAGAATTCAGATTCTGTACCTCTTTTTTTTCATTTCCTTTCAGTCATTATATCTTACTGGTAGAAGGCTAACATAATGCCTACTTGCACGTACATTTTCTCTATTCTCTCACTTTTCTGTGTGTCCGTGTTTATTGGTTAGATGATTATGGTTTACAGCAAGTCCATGGCTGCCAATGAGCAATCAGGTATGGTGTTGTTCTGCTGTGCCTAAAAACAAACACCACCTACCCACCAATGCCCATTAGGAGCTACAGTGCACTAGAACAACTGGATTGATTCTTTGTTACTGTTAAATACTCATTCTGGCAGGTCTCTTCATCTCAAAAAACAAAGCTCTTCACCTCTTTTATTGGGAGGCCATGACTTTTTTTCTGCAAATGTGTTGCTCTGTTGTGTGGCAGAATGGTAATAGTGTTACTTTGTTCTTTGTCATTGTCACTTAGCTTGTTCTCCATCTCCATGACAGTCCTCAAGAAGGCTGGCAGAAGTGTGGTTTGTTGCAGTGGTGTTTCTGTTTTTGCAGGCCCAATTAATCGGGAGATGCGTCACCTCATCAGCAGCCTCCAGAATCACAACCACCAGCTGAAGGGAGAGGTGTTGAGATACAAGCGCAAACTGAGAGAGGCCCAGTCTGACCTGAGCAAGGTATCACAGCAGGAAATGCCAGAAGAGAGGGGAAAGTGCTTAGGGGAAGGGGGAATGCTGTCACCCTCGCCAGCAATATCAACCTTTCTGATAAGGTGTGCAGGATGCAGTGAAATTTTCTGTGGAGCTCTGCACTCTGCTGCTTCCTTTGACCAAATGAATGCTCTTCCTTTGTAGCTGTGTAGTGCTCCATGAAAAGTAGGAGCAGTTACAAAGGGGGCATGGAAGCACGGATCTGGGAACACAAGGGAGAAGGGGATAAGGAAGATTTCTGGCTAAGAGCTCAACGTTTTGTTTTCATTGTCATCTCTCTTGCTGTTCCCCGCCAGATCCGCTCTCGCAGTGGCAGTGCTCTCCTACAGTCCCAGTCCAGCACAGAAGACACAAAGGAGGAACCTCCAGAGATCAAGCAGGAGCCTGATGATCCTTCTGCCCAAGTGTCTGTTCCCAAGGCTGCTTCTGAAGATGTTAATGAAATGAAGGCCAGGCGAGACGAAGAGGAACGGGAGCGGGAGAGACGGGAAAGGGAGAGGGAACGAGAGAAGGAAAAGGAGAAAGAGAGAGCTGTAACAGGTTGACCTTGGCTGGGTGCCAGGTGCCCACTAAGCACCTCTATCACTCCCTTTCCCAATGGGCCAGGGGAGAGAATAAGATGGAGAACAACCAGTGGGTGCGATAAGGCAGTTTTGTTACAGTGTAAGAAAGAAATAAGCGAGAGTCTGTGCGTACATAAGCAAAGGGAAAAGTCAATCTCTACTTCCCATCAGCAAGCAATGTTAGGACACTTCCCAGGAAGCAGGGCTTCAGCACACTTGATGGTTTCTCTGTGAGGCAAACACTGAAGAGTCACGAATGCCTCTCCTTTCTTCCTCTCTCCCTTAGCTTTAAATATCTGAGCTGATGTCATCTGGTATGGAATATCCCTTTGGCTAATTTGGGTCAGCTGGCCTGGTTGTGTCCCCTTCTAGGATCTTGCCCACTCCCATCCGCTTTGATGGAAGGAATGTCAGAGGGACAGCACTGCTCAGCAGTAGCCAAAACACTGGTCTGTTACCAGCACCCCTCAGCTACTAATGCAAAGCACAGCACTGTGGAGGCTGTTGAACTTTACCTCAGTCAGGCCCAATTCAAGAGCACAGGGAAAAGAGAAGGAAGAATGAGAGCGGAAAAAGCAGAAGGAATCTGAGAAGGAGAGAGAGTCCAAAGAGAAGGAGAAAGGGAAGCATGAAGGTGGAAGAAAGGAGGGGGCTGAAGTGATCAAGCAGCTGAAGGCTGAGCTCAAGTAAGAGTTGTCCCTTCATTTCCTGCTGGAGCAGTGCCCAAAATGGGGTGTTCTTGTGCTGAGGTGTCCCTATGCAGAATTTTTGGCCTGGTGTATCTGACAGCTCTTGAGCTGCTGGAAACTGGGAGTCAGTTTCTGCCCAGCTCTGGCAACGACTGTGTCACAGCTGATTCTGCCAGCAGTCAAGCCACTGTCTGTCTCTGCATGCTTGTGCAGATGACCATCCTTCCTCTACACCTTCAGACTCAGAGTAGCTCTGCTGTGGTGCAGACTTCTAGGGAGCACATTTTTCTGGTTGTTGGGATGATGCTGTTCCCTGATACCATTCCTTCATCTATGCTAGGTTTGGTGTTTTTGAGTAAAATGTTCAGGGTCGCTGTAGGGGGTCCAGGGGACAGTTTTGCCAGAGCCTCTCTGAGCACGGCAGGTGTGCTGCAGGGCCCCTCACAGCTCTCTGTGTGTGTGTGTGTGTGTTGCAGGCCCGCCTGACGTGCCCGTGCTGCAACATGCGCAAGAAGGACGCGGTGCTCACCAAGTGCTTCCACGTCTTCTGCTTCGAGTGCGTGAAGACGCGCTACGACACCCGGCAGCGCAAGTGCCCCAAGTGCAACGCGGCCTTCGGGACCAACGACTTCCACAGGATCTACATCGGCTGAGGCCCTGGCAGAGCCCCTGCTTGCGCTGAGCCGGCCTCCCTCGCTCTGTGAGCTGCTGCCGCCTGATCTGCAGCGTCTCCTGGGAGCTGCGTTCAGGGTTTCGGAAGAAACGGACTCCGGATCTTGGTTCCTTTCTTGCCTCTTTCCCCTTGTTCTTGCCCTCAGTTTTTATGTGCTCTTTTGCCTGAGAGGAAATTTCCCATCCCTCGCTTCCACACTGCCAAGGTGGGAGCATCCAGCTGAAGTCCTGCCTTGATGGGATGGAAGCTGAGGTGCAGCAGAGATTAGTGAGATTTTATTTGAGAGGTCTGCTTTGGATGCTAATTAAATCCCATCAAGGTATGGCAATGCTCCTGTGGGTGAATAGTTTCTCAATTAACAGGCCAAACAGAGGCCGAATAACTCAATCTGTAGACTCAGTGTAGCAGCTCCTTAGGTGTGTATCTTCCTGAGCCAGGGCAAGAACCTCTGAGGGCTGGTGCACTAGGAAACATCCTCCCTAGGCCCAAACAGACACATGTAAATATCAAGTAGAGGAGAAAGGAGAGATGCTGGAGACTCTTTGAAAGTAGCATTCCACTGATGAACCTTGGTTGATGTGGTCACCTTCCCCTAGGCTGAGGCATTGCTGTCATTGTCCTTATCAGAAAAGGATTTTTAGGGGTTCCTTTGTTGCAGCTTTACCACAAAGATTAATCTTGTTATGCACAAAATCTAATTAAAGCTGTTGTTTGGTTTATTTTTCTGTTTCTCTTGCCTCTGGTAGTATCTGTCTGTGCTCCCATCCTTTGTCCAGGTATTGGAAACAATTTTCACAAGCTTTAAACCTCTACAGTAGAGAGACTTAACTTCTTCCTTCCTCTGCTATCAAAATATGCTCAGCTAAAACAACTCTAGGCCCTTTGGCTGTATCCCCAGTACCTCCTTCCTGACACAACAGGAACGCCAGGATGCTGGATTATTTCTGCAGTCATTTCATCATGGCTGCTGGGAATTTTGTGAGGGGTGTGGTGTGGGTTAGAATCTCAGTGCTCCCTGTGGTTGGAGGCTGCATTTGAAGTCTGCTCCTAAAATCAAAATGTGAAGTTGTTTATTTGCAACGTTCTTCACAGGGTGTGTTTTTCCTTTTTTCCTGTAAACTTAATTTTCAAGGAAGGTGCACCTGTCAGAGGTTTGTCTCATGGGTGTCCCTTCCCTGAATCATGGAATCTGTACTGCCTTCCTGTATCCCCTGCAGGAAATAACAGATACAAAGTGAAAGGAGTTAATCACAGATTACACTATTCATTATTATCTTGCTGAAAACATTCAGAATATATGAATAAAGCCTTGTAAATGATGATGAATCCTGGAGAGTGAGAAGGAACATGTGACCCTGCCTTTCCAAGGAGAACAAAAATTCATTTCCAAGGAATGCTGAGAGTTTCTGGCATGGTGTAAGAGCTGTTAGAAGGAATGGAAGTAGAGCCCTCTCCTCTTTCACTGGAAGTTGCTCCCGGGATTACGGGTTGTGGCACCAAGTTGGATACAGAATGGTGTGTTAATGCTGATGGTAGATTTTGTGGTACAAATGCTTGTTCATCAGGACCAGGACCTGGGTCATGAACAAACCATCTGCATCTTCAAACAGCTCTGCTACAACAGCAAGAGTTCCTTTTACAGCTGTGAACAGCAATCCAAGCTGAACAGCCCCAGCAGAGCTGCAAAGCGCCTCTGTCCTTCCCCAGTCACTGTTGTATCACCTTTCTACTGAAATTGAGCTTTGTGTGCACGCTGGCCATGTTGGGTTCCCTCTGGTCATGGCAGGAAATGGATACTTAAAACAATCTGCATTAGTTCACAGAGGAGTTTTGGAAACTTCTCCATTAGCAAGAAAAATGTATTGGTTTTGTTTTAAAATAATAGCTTCTTTCAAGCTCATTTTGGAAGTGACTTGAGTTTTGATGCCCGAAAGATCGGCTGGAAATAAATCCCCACAGACCGATGTCTATAGAGCAGGATTTGTTTATTGCAGCGCTGGTGGTGAGGGGGATTTCTCCTCCTAACTCACCCGCCTTTGTCAAGTGCTGTGGTACATTTATGCAGTAAATTTTGCTCAGTGTTGCTGTGTCATTACAGCATCATCACTTACGCACCGGAACTAATTTACATAGCACGATCTCATGGTTATTAGATAATTCTTTGCACTGCACATGCGCTTCCCCAATTCGGGGGTCTTCGGGGCTCTTTGATGAGGCTTCTAAAGTCTTCTTTGCACTTGAACTTTTCCACTTTGTCTTTGGGGCATGCGTAGTTAGTGCTCTTCAGTCCATCTGCTCTTAACCGGCCTAAATTCTTTGTTTTGTGGCTAATTGGCTTTGGCTTGCCAATTTCTCATTAGTACTACGCTTACCTATCTCTAAAGCTATACACCTGGTAAGTTTTTATCTCTTTTCTTTTTCTCTATTCTGCATATAAGCAACTAGTTAACTATACTAGCCATTACGTTGTATAAAAAGTTATTCATATTAGATTATATGGGTATCAAAAGTTCTGATTCAGGTTATATAAGCACCAGGTTATAGGTATAGAAGCTATGATTCAGGCTACATAAATAAAAGCTAGGGTTCAGGCTATATAAGTATAGAAAGCTATGCTTCAGGTTATATTGATATTCTTCAAGTTACATTGATAAAAAGTCATGATTTGGGTTATATTGATATTAAGGTTACGTAGATATCTTATAACCCAAGCTATATAAGCACTTGGTTGTTGTGACCTGAGTTATATAGACATCAGTTTCTCTCTGTCAATATAATTCAAACACTGAGAAACAGTGAAAATTTTAGATAGTCTGTTTGCCAGAATGTATGGAAATAATTTATCAGGACTAGAAGTATTGGGGTAAAAGAAGTTAAAGGAGTGACACATATTCTTTACCAAAAGGTTCTCTAAATTCAGTGTCTGATGTGCTGAGGCCTGAGCAGCAGGCTTCAGCCAGAGTTGATTTACAAGATGAATCCTGGGCACTCTGTGAACACCCTCCATATTATTTAGCTAAAAATAGATGACAAAGAGTCTTATGCTAGCTGTGTATAATCTTGTGTAGTTATCTGCAAGAAATTTACCATTTTAAGAGATGTTCCCAACTGACGTGAATAGAGGCTTGTTTGTAGGGTATTTTAGGGGAAAACCCTCCCAGCAGAGGCCTGGGCCCTGGCCAAGCCCTGCTGGTCGGGATGTGTGCCATCAGATCCAGGAGTTTCTGTGCTAAAAATACAATCAAGTCACTTCGTCCTTGCGTATGTTGCAGCACAGGCACATCAGGTGGGCCTGCAACACAGAGAGAGCAGCACACCTGCTGTGCTTTAACATGGGAGTCATTAATTCCCTAAACACAAGGGCAGTGGACTTCAACTGCAAAGCCTGTCTTTGGAATGGCAGTGCTTTTACCCTGCAGGCTCCGTGGGGAAGGGGTTTGTGTGAGCAGGGCCGATCACAGCCTGTGTCCTGGAAACAGACCCAGTAAAAGGAGCAGATCCTGCTGTCTTCTTGTACTGCTGATCCCAGCAGCAACTGCCCTGGGAGCTCCTTCAGGGAACTTCACTAAAAGGGCTTCCATCATTTCAACCCTCATGAGAACTTGTTGCTTCCCAGTTCTCCAGCATCCTTCTGGATTCTGGAGCATTTCAGCACTTGTGTCCATGGCCCTTCCCTCATCCCTGGCCTGCAGCAGGTACAGTCACTGTTGCCTCACCCTTGCTCCAGTTCCTTTGCCAAAGTGCTGCCAAAGGCAGCGCAGCTGGCTCAGGATCCCTGGTTGCTGCTGCTCTCCAGGATGACCTTCAGAGGGACTTGGAGCGCTTCCAAAAGAGCTCCCCGTGGCATGGGGTGGATTTCTCCTCCCCGGGTGGCTCCTGGTTGCAGTTCCACGCTCAGGGGAGTCACGTTTTCTCAGCAGGCCTTTGCAGCGAGTTAGTGCCCAACGTGTGGCTCTGCTGCCATCCCAAATCTGCCGTCTCCTTGCCCAGCCTGGCTGCAGCTGGGGGCTCTGCTGGGCACGGCTGGAGATTTTCATGGCCAAAATCCTCCAGCATCATCCCGTCTACATCTGCTCCTTGCTTTGGATAGCACAAATCTACCCTTCTTTCAGCTGAAACACTGAAATTATTGCAGATTGTTACCCTTGCACTGCTAATGTACAAATACACAAAATGCAACTGAAGTTTAAAAATGACATTTATTTTAAATTGCTACATCCGCGCTGCCAATATATAAACATACAAATATCAACTGAAGTTTAGAAAACTAATTTATTGTTACAAACATGCTATGTAAATATATACAGAGATCAAGTTCAGTTAAAAACATTAATTTATTGCAACCCTCTACAACCACTCGCTATACACAAATATGAAGTTAAACAATGTAATTTATTACATATTACTACAATTCTACAGCCCATAGATGAATACAGAACTATTGATATCCCTCTCTTAAGAATCCCAGATCCAGAATTAAATGATACAATTTCATATTTAAATGTAACTAAGTAAATATATAACCACAATAATGTACAGTGTAAATATATATTAAGTGTTCCATATTACATATTACAAGATATATATATAACCATATACATAAGAATCCTATCTATAAATATAAATCAAAACTACTCCAAGAATAGAACTATACATCTATACAACTGTACACACATGTGAATATAACAAAGCATGGATGTAAATGCAACATTGACATATAACTAGATACACAGATACACATGTATATAACTACATGTATATATACGTACATATATATGTAATGACATACATCGATAAATATAATGGGATACACATACATAAATATACCTAGACATGTATCAATCTACTTATGTAAATACCCCTACACTTGTAACTCTCCAACTCTACACATCTATAAACAGAACTAAATCAGGAGGGATTGCAGGTGCCGATGTTCCCAGGCTCTCCCTCTGTCGCTTCCTCCCGCGCAGCGCAGCTCTCCTGGACAGGGACAGCAGATGGGACACCTGGAAGCAAAGGGAACACTGAGTCAGGATCGGGACGTTTCCCTGGGCAGCACCTGCACTTCCACCAGGGAAGAGAAAATCTCAGAGCCTCCCCCGGAGAGTCAGAAAGAAAAACCAGGCCGAGCGGGCCAGGCTGTGGCGAGCGCAGCCCCGGCGGGACTGTCCCGCAGCCCCCGGCAGCCCGGCACAGCCGGCACAGCTCCCGGGCCCTGCCGGCACAGCTGCCTTGCCCAAGGACAGCCCCTGTGCCGCCCGGGGCAGCCGCGCTGAGCGGCCCCAGCACGGGCAGGGCCCGCTCCTGCCGAGCCGGGCAGTGCCCACGGCCAAAGCCCACGCCACCCTCACGCCCACCCTGCCCCACCGGCCCTGGGGCCTCACCCAGGCTCTCGGGCGGCAGCACCAGGTCCCCGTTCACTGCTCTCGCTGGCGGCCTTCAGCTTCTCCCTGCTGGCTCCCATCAGTCTCCGGCTCTTCTCGAGGTTTTAGGCCAGCTGTGGCAGAAGGGGAGGCTCCGGAATTGGTTCCAAGGGCTGGCAGAGCCGCAGGTCTGGACCCCTCTGTGCTCCCTGCTGGCCCCCTCCATCCCCTCAGCCCCACCATCCTCTCTCCAAACCCGCAGCCCCCCTTCATTTTCTTCAGACCCCCCCAGTCCTCTCACGCCCCTCAGCCTGTGCCACCTCCTTGTCACCTCAGTGCCACTTCGCCCTCTGCTCCCCCAAACCCCTCAGGGCACAGCACCTCAACATCACCGTCCCTTCAGTGTCACCTCTCCCCAGCCCCCTGTGCCTCACCGTCCTCCAGCAGCTCCTCAGGGCACAGTGCCTGGGGCCACCGGCAGCTCCCACCGCTCCAGGGACACCCGGGGCTGCCACTGCTGCTCCGCCCGGCCCGGCCGCCAGCTCGGACCCAGCACAGCAAGAGGGGACAGAGGGGGAAAAACAAGAGATGAAAAAGGCAGCCAAGAGGGGAAAAGGCTTACAATGCAGCCTAGGCCTATATAAACATCAATCTATGCATCTAAACACACAGACAGCTCTAAAAATGTGACTCTGCAAATCTATGAATGAAAATACATACATATAAATATATCACATCTATAACTATACATTTAACTATACAGATCTATGCACATATAAACACAACTGTAACTATAAATGTAACTACATGGATATATAAATATCACTATGGACATCTATAAATCTATCTATAAATAGAGGGATTCCACCTGCCCGATGTTCACAGGCTCTCCCTCGGTCCCTTCCTCCTTCGCAAGGCAGCCCTCCTGGCGAGGTAGATCAGATGGATATCTGGGAAGCAAAGGGAACACTGAGTCAATATAGGCCTTCATGCATCTTTCCTTTTGGAAGTAATTGCCTTTCTATCAATGACTGTAAAAGACAACCTGAAAGGCAGACTCTCACTTGGGAATTTCAGGCCTGCTCTTTAAAGAACAGGGAGCATTCCAAGTTTTCAAAACCTCTGAAGTTTTGAAGTCTCCCAATAAAGTCTCAGCACCCACAGTGCCAATGGCACCCACGAGAGCTTGAAACACAGCCAGTCCCAGCTCCCACAAAGAAGCCCAGCCTTGTTCTTTCTCTGTGCTGACAGAGACACCTCAGTCCTCACTGAAATGCCTGAAGCTGAAGGCTGCTGTGAGCTGAGTTATGAACCAGCACCGTTCCCTGCCATCTACAAACTGCCCTCTGCAGTGAGCAACAGCTCCTCCAACACAACCATCAGCTCTGGCAGCAAGAGCTGGGAGGGAAGAACTCCCCATGAGGCCTGCAGGCTGCACCAGCTTTGCTCAAGAATGCAGATCCAAGGTGCTCTCTCTCCTATTAGTTCTCGCTAATCTGAGGTAATTTAAGTTTTTCCTTTCCACATCATAAATCCTTGTGATTTATGGTTTGTGTTGCCTCTAAGCTTCTGCTGCTTGTATTTTTAATGTGTCTCATTGAGCTACCAGCAGATTGGTACTACATTGATTTAATGCTCTGAGACAAAAAGCTCAGACTTCTACACTGACTTCTTGCTGGGGTTTTGCTCTCTTGCTTCAAGAATCACTCAGTGTTGCCTCCAGAGCACTGTCACCCCGCAGCAAACTCATCCACAGACTACAGCACAAAGTTGGGACACGAGGGCTGGTGACACAACTCCCACAGGGTCAGGTTTATTCACTGCTCTCTGGCCACAGCAGAGCACTCGGTGTCAGTGCCTCTGGAGAAGCGGGGAGGGCAGGGCTCGGGAGGCTGTGCCAGGGCAGGATTTGAACTAAAGGCACCAGGAAGCACCAACCCTGCAGACAAGAACTCAACTCTTCTCATCTCCCTTCCTGCAGAGGCAGGCTCAGAGCAGCCACCTCAGAGCTCTCTAAACCAGCTGTGGGCTCTCTCCTTACCAGGCTCCTCGGCTCCAGGGAACTGTTCCTGCAGCTCTCTGTGCCAGGCAAGCTCCCTCTGCTGCAGCCTTCCTCACAGCCTCCCCTCCTGAAGACTCAGGGGCAACACTAAAATTGTCCTGAAAAGAAAAAACAGAAAGAAAGAAACCCAAAGATCATTCACTATTTTCTGCAGGGACACCACTGTTCAGAGCCTGCAACATTCCCTTCTCTTGAGCAAGAAAATGCTTTTGAAAACTGCTGTGTGTGACATTACGGAAGAGAAAAGATCATCACACTTGGCAACAAGATATGGGCAATTCCAGAAAACCCCCCTCACCACCTCGAGTCTGCCTTTCCTCAATAATAAATCTGCAGCAGGCAATGGGTCTGCATATTAAATGAAATTCAGAAATTCCTTGGCAAAGTTGTATAATATGATGCAAAAAGGCCTGTGCCAATACAGGAACTGAACACTCCTGGCAAGGCTGGGAAGAGGCAAGAGTTAAGAGGAAAGGGATTCCTAAGTCAAAGAGGGAATCTGTCAAACATAAGGGCTAATGGTCCCTGAGTGAATTGCTCTTCAACACAGAAGAAGCCCCTGGGCTTAAAGGAGTCCTTAACCATTTCACGTCCAGCACCAACATTGTCCTTCTCACCAATCACACAAGTCATGAGGCCTCAAAACCAAACATCTGCCCCCTAAAAGCTCCAGGGCTCACACACTTTCATCTCTTGTTCCTAACAACAAGTCTGGGCCCCAAAGGCCTTCAACAGTCCAAAAAGATTGACTTCTCAAACACAGTCCAAAAGCTGTCCAAGCTGACAATGTTGAACGTGGGGGTGACACTGAACACATGGAGTGGGCACTGAGGAAGGAGTCCTGCCAGCTCCTGGCACAGGGATGGGCTCCTCCCTCCGCAGCCCTGAGCAGAACAGTCTCATCCAGGCTGCAGCTTTGCAGGGACTGCATGGCAGCACACATCTCTGCCCACAGAGATGCCCAAGAGGAAGGTGCCTGAGCTCTGGAACACGGAGAGCAAGACTGGCAAATTTGCCCAGCTGAGCATTTCCCAGATAGAAACTGGACTGGAGGCACCAGGTTACTGAGAGGACCAGAAAGCTGCAGCTCCAGCCCATCCCCAAGCACGGCTCTGGCAGCGCCTGCACGCAGGCACAGCTCACACAGCAGCAGCAGCTGCAGCCCAGCCCTTGCTTTGCCTTGGCCTTCCCACCCAAAACAGGCAGAGCCCACATCTGCTGCTGTCACGGAAGCACCTCTCGCATGCCCCCTCCTGCACAGGACACTTTGCCTTCACTGCCAATTCTCCCAACACTCTTCTCTTCTTTCCACCAAAACTGAGCCTCTTAGAACCTACAAAGCTTCACCACAAATGTCCCTGCACCAGGGATGCTTCCCAGCAAAAGGAGCACCCAAACTTGGCCAACACAGGCTCACACCTCTCATCCTCACTAAGGGGTATCCCCCTTTTCATTCCCTCTTCTTTTGGAAATCTTGTTTGACCAAGAAAATCCTCCCTTGTCCATTCACAGCTGAAACTCAAGAAGCCTTTTCCTTCTCAGCCATGCAACAAACACTCAAAAGCTTCTCAGTGCAGCCCCTTTCATCCCTGTCCAATGGAGTTACCTGAGGCAAAGGGAGACCTTTCAGGCAGGGAGGACGAAAGCATCTGCCTTGCAGCGTCTCAAGCACAAGGTCCAGATCCAGCGGGGGCAATTCCTCTTCCCCAGGATTATTCCATGCCCAGCTGGAGGCCGTCCATGCTGCCCAACCAGCACTGCCAGGTGGAGCACTGGGGGCTGAACTGCCCGGAGTGGCTGCAAGAGTCCAAACACATTGGTCAGGCTCCAGAATGTGGCTTTGGGACGCAGCGCTCTATTGCTGCCTTGCAGCAAACATCACAGGAAGCACAGAGCAAACTCAATTCCAGAAATGTATTCCAACTTCCCAGGGGATTGGAACACTGATTTCTTCCTCTTAAAAAGTATTTCATCTAATCGTTGATTTCTTCCTCTTAAAAAGTATTTCATCTAATCGTTGAGTGTGTATATTAAAGGATGGATTGTAACATTGACCTAGACACACATACACACACACACACACCGCCCCCCCACTTCATAATCACAGTCTTTTCTCTCTCCCCAGCAGCTTTTGGATTTGGCTGCTTCTGAGTTTCTCATCACAACCAACCACAGAAAGTGGATTCACCCAGGAAGAGCCCACATCTGCAGACACACATGCTAAAATTCAACTGTGATTGTATTGTAAAAAGCAACCTTGTGGGTGAGGCTGTATTCTTCAGCTGCAGCTGTTCGGGGGACACACAGAGCTCATTGAAATTTAACAGCCTTCTTTGCAGGAGAGACAATCTGTAAACTCTGCAATCCTAGTTGGGCTTCATTCAAAGAAAGATGGGAGTTCACCTGACACTGAGCAGTTGTGGACAAATTTTTCACCTCACCCTTTGACCCCTACAGAGAGGCTGTCTGGAAAATGCCCAGAACACCCTCCAAATCTGCAGCAAGGACAGGAGAAAAGGCAGGACAGGAGATTGGTTTTGTTTTTACTGGAGTCCCACATCCTAGTACACTGGACGCTTTCTACCGATTCACACTTGAGATGTACACATGACAGAGCACTGTGCAAAAGACTCAGTCACTTTCCAGGACCTCTCTGAAAAGCAAGGGTACAAACTCTTTCCCTACCTGATGGGCTGCAGGCCGGGGTGTGCTGCTCTGCAGATGTGCAGCTGCTGCTCTCTCGAAGGGCCCTGGAAGCAGCTTGATGGTCGATGCGAACCAGGCGAACCATGAGCTCAGGGTGGCATTTCAGGTCCATGCGAACCAGTGGAATGGTGAGCTTACGCAGATGAAATTTGCGAATGAGGTCAATTGATGGTTCGCCTGATGAAGCCCCAGGAAGTCCAGAGGAGGCAGACACTTTCTTGGGAGGTGCTGGGGAAGCATCACACTCCTGAGCACCAGCACCTCGCCTGGAAGGGCCTGGAGGCAGCTCTGAATCCTCAGGTGACGCAGCACTGAAGTTCTGGCGTGAGGAAGCTGTGGAGCAGTGAGGGAAGAAGAAAGGAAGCAAAGGAAGCCTGTGTGACTATTGGTCCTCAGGTATGTTTCCCTTGGCAGCAACTGTACTTGTATCAGGGAAGAGAAAAGCCCCCATCCTCCCAAGCAGGGTGAGAAAGAAAAACATCCCCACATGTTCTGGGCCTTTGCAACAACCAATTCCTTGTCTATTTAGCGCTCCCCTGCTCGTTCAACAGTCTGGGAAAACTGACCCGCTGCAATTCCCTGCCAGGAGGCAACTGCCAGAAACCCAACTGCCAGGTCTTTTCCCTCTGCTCCAAGGGGACAGGAGGCTCCCTCCAGCTGGGCGGGACCAAAAGCGAGACCTCGGCACTCACACGCACCCACGGAGAGCTCCCCAGGCATCCCAGGGTCGGGCAAGGAGCAGCGCCAGCCCCGGCACAAGGCTGGGCCAGCTGCAGGCAGAGCGGGCCGGGCTGTGGCGAGCGCAGCCCCGGCGGGACTGTCCCGCAGCCCCCGGCAGCCCGGCACAGCCGGCACAGCTCCCGGGCCCTGCCGGCACAGCTGCCTTGCCCAAGGACAGCCCCTGTGCCGCCCGGGGCCGCAGCACGGGCAGGGCCCGCTCCTGCCGAGCCGGGCAGTGCCCACGGCCAAAGCCCACGCCACCCTCCGCGCCCGCAGCTCCCACCCCGTCTCACCAGCGCTGCGGGGCTGCTGGAAGCGGCTGCGCCGGCGTCTGCGCTCCTCCCGCCCGGCCGCAGGTCGCTGCTTGTTGGCTCTGGTGCAGCGCTTGATGCGGACCAGGAGGTCGGGGCGGTCGCGGCGAAACCAGGGGTTCCTGAAGTGCAGCCAGGCCCCGGCATCGCCCCGCACAGCCGCGCCACCCCGGCCCGGCACCTTGTGGAAGCCGTAGCGGTGGAGCTGGCAGAGGAAGCTGCGGAACTGAGTGGCCGTGAAGGCGTCCGGAGACGTCGCCGGCCCCTCTCTGCCCGCCCCGAGGGCGCCGGCCGGGCTGAGCAGCTCCTGCTCA
>JACSVZ010000014.1:68046749-68117114 GCA_014706295.1 Lycocorax pyrrhopterus obiensis
GTGGCTTCTTGTGAGAGACACTTCTGGAGTTCATGTTCTCTTCAGGCCTGCACCGCCATTCCTGCCTTTCTGACATCTACACTCTTGTTACAAATCCTGGATTATTCAGGAGATAAGGATGTGCACAAAGACCCTCTGATGGAGGTCAGAGGGCCTCTACGGCCACCTCAGTATGTGGAGGAGGACCAAGGTGTTTATTCAACTGAGAATTCTGACCGGCAGTAACAGAGACCCTCATAAGGCCCCATTAACAAATTAACTTACAAACCCTTCGGGATGCCAACGAAGGAAACCGTGTGTCCTGTAATGCATGTATGGCCAGAGTCACCAAACCCCACCTAGAGGATGGGATTGTTCCTCACCCATAGGACAGGCCGAAATTTAAAGGACAAACAGGGGGCTTCAGGGCAGAAGAGGCTGGAGGAGGAAAACACCTCCGAGGGGAAAAAACAACCATCTCTGGAGGAGGAAGCATCTCTGCCTGCTCGGGATCGGTCGATGGAACATGTCTCTCCTCCTCTCCTGAAGGGATGCCTTTAGGTGAGCTTTGCACCTCCAATTGTCTTGGAGCAGAGCCAGGAAGTTTCATATAGATGGATGGATAGATAGATAGATAGATGGATAGATAGATAGATAGATAGATAGAACTATCTAACTATTATCGTCTGTCTCTTCCTATACTTTCCATCACTACACACATCAACACTCGGAAGCCAGTGCCCTGATCAGCGGCAATCCTGAACTTGCTCTCCTGTTGCTTCAATAAACCACACTCTCGGGGAACCTGGAGCATGAAGGTCCTTATGGGATGCGATCAGACCCAGGGCACTGCACTGGGAACTGCGCTCTTTGTGCATCTGTGCTCAGGCAAGTTCTTCTCTTGGACTCAACCACACTGACGGTGCTGAAGTGGCAGCAATCAGAAATGAGGCTGAGCCCCTCCCAGCCCCTCTGATCTCTGAGGACCAGCTGGAATGCAAGGGCGTTGATTTCCTGCTGAATTCCCAGACCCGGAATGCAACACATACTGATCCCCTGGGCTGCCAAAAGGCACGGGTGCTGCTAACCTGAAAGTGATGTGCAAGGCCCTACTGGCTGGCCTGCCACCAGAACAGCTCCTTCGGCACCAACGTCCCTGTCCCAAATTATGTGTCCCCATGCAAAAATACTGCATATTCCAGAACCTCCACCTTGCAAACTAAAATTATAGCAGAATCTCTTCCAGTGCTGGAAAAGGGCAGGAAAGGTTGAGCAAAAGCAACTTCCCTTACCAAGAAAGAAAATACAGGGCTTCTCCTCCTAGCAAACCAACAAACCAACAAAACAAAAGATGAAAGTGTCACCTACTTCAGAGCTACAGCTTTGCCCCCACTCTAGGCTCCAATGCAGTTTTCAAATGCAGTTTTAAAAACAGCCTTCACAACAGCAAGTATCAGCAGAAACATGGCAGCCTCTGGCTTTTGCCACAGAAGAAGGGTTGCGAACTACGCAGTTTGTTTCTTTTGCCACACGGGAGAAGAGTGGCCCCACACAGGTCCATGGACAACACAATCATCTCTTTGCAGCTTATCAAAAGCAAAAACACAGGCGCACTCAGAGCCCCTGTCAGCTCTGCTCCTGACTGCTCTGCCTGAAGAGGCAAAAGAACAACCTGGCAACAAAGGCACCAAAATCCCTGACTTCAGGCAGCAGCTCCCCGTCCCCAGTGTGTCTCTGAAATACTCCCACGTAGGCCCACCCAAGAAGCTCATGTGGACAAACCAGCTCAAAGAACTTGTGTGCTCAGATCAACATGTTTTGTGCCTGCGGCTACTTGGCCAGCCTGTGGAGTGGGACACGTCTCTCCAGGCCACAGTGACCCCTACGTGTCTGGCAAGGCTGAGAGCGGTGTCTTTGGACCGCTCTCTCCTCTGGGGATGGGGAGCCTTCCTGATTCAGGTTTGGCCCTATTGGAATCCCAGCAGGCTGGGGCCTAAACATGACAGGTCAAAGCCCATGTTCCAGCTGTCACTGGCTGGGGGGAATGGCTAGGTCCTGGCAGGACTCCAGCACTCAGCATCCTCAGCCACCAACAGCAAGTGCTGGCCGGTCAGAAACTTGCAGCTCTGATTTCCTCTAAAGACAGCACCAACCAGAACTAGCACTTACTGGCTCAAAATGTTCAGGTCCAGGTTCACGTGTGACCACAGCTGGAGGGATGTGGACATTTTGCTCCTCTTTGGCCTCTTCTCCAGGAGCAGAGGGAGCCAGAGGAGAGCCTGCGGTCAGTTCTGTGCTCTGTGGACAGGCAGTAGCGTGAGGGACAGGCAGTTGCTTATCATTTATAACCTTATTTCTATTCAGCTCTACAACCAGCTCTACTAAGGAGAAATCGTAACCTTTGATAGCAGTAGGATTCCAAGTCCCTCCAACTAAAGTAAAATGGGCTAATTCAACAGTACTGCCTATTGTTCTCAATTAGATATTCCACCCTGGCTACTCTCAGCAAGCAATGTTCTCTCTGCAAAACTGGGCTTTTAGTTCTTTAAAGGCTCTGAAATGCAAAATTAGGTATTACACGGTGATGCCTTTGCTATTGCTGCTGCAGACATGGAAATGGATTTTCTTTAAGCCTACACAGCTGGCCCTCTACACTCTACTGCCACAGACCAAGCTCACAGCTTGCTCCACAATTCTTAAACACCCAGAATATCAAAGTTTCTTTTCTCACTCACCTCAGGATCGTCACCTCTGAATACACGGATCAGGTGACCTGCAGTGGGCAAGGGAAAATGAACCAGATGCTGTGAGAAAACTGCCTGTGCTGCTGAATCCCCCAGAACAAGTCAACCCAAACTGAGAGTATTTTCCTTTCACAATATCCCTCCAGCAGACACACTTCTTCCACGCAGCCAGCAAGAGAGCAGGACAATATTCTTGGTTGTGCCTATGCTTGGGCCTGTATTGCCAGCAAATGAATACAAACTTGATCAAGAGAATGCAGATTGTTCTTTCACACTCAATGCTTCTGTTCTGCCCAGCAGTTAAAGTGCTTTTGTTCTCTTCTCTTTCAGGTACTTTATTATTTAAATAAGTTGCACGCACCAATTCCCATTAAGTTACTGACAACAGTTGCCCAGAACACCTTCCCCCAAATTCCCCTGAGCTGTGGCAGTTCTATTGCAAAACAGCTCAGGAGCAGCTCCGGGGTTCAGGAGCAGACGCTCACTGTTTTGGAGTTTGCACTTCACTGCAAAAAGAATCACTATTTTAGCACTCAGTAAAGGGTCGAGTTAGACAGTCAAATCCTTTAATGACAAAATTTAGAAAAAAAAGAAGCTTTCCCTGAATTCCGGGGAGAACTGCAGAGTTTTCAGAAGGCCTTCTGAGAACACCTCCCAGTCTGCCTTTTCAAAGTTGTCCTGCTTGACCCAGCATCCTGAGGAAATGACAGACTCTGCTGCCACAGACTCTCCTGTGGAGGAAAGGGAACCCCTGCACGTTCCCTTGCAAATGCTGCCTGCACCCCCCTGCCTACAGACACCCCCTTTTTAGCTGAATGTGTTGACAGGAGCTTTACCAAATCAGTGGCATCCTAATGGTGTTTTTGTTTCAAAATCAGCTCCATTACTAAGAAAGAGCAGGAAGACATACACAAGCCAGGTTAGGTTACACCCAGGGAAAACCTCTACTTACGTGCCAGGTTAGTCAGGTAATATCCAGAATAACCAATGCCATACACAGTGCAAACTGCAGCAGCAAATGTCTCCATGGTTTGAGCACTGCTGTGCAAGTTTGCAGACTGTGCTCTAACACAAGGAAAAACAAGGCTCCTGTCAGAGTGCAGCTGCCCCCTGACAAGGCCTCAAGCAGGAGGATGCTCCTGCTCTGAGCGAGCCCAAGAGCTGCTCTGACACTGAGGCCTTCCATGCACCAAGGCAACCTTCTGATGACACCACAATCATGTGGCAACCGTGCCCTGACATCACAAAGCAGCTGCTCTGCGTTGCTCTGTGAATTTATGCAAAGCAACCCAAGCTTCCCTACAGCAAACACCAAAGAGCCTGGGAAGTTCTCCTCTGTCACAAAGCAGCACAAACCCCCCTCTCGTGGGCCAAGCCCTGTTGTTCAAGGGGTCCAAGAGTAACTCAAAGAGTGCCCCAAGCACCTACAGCCTGTACCCCAAGTGAACACTGAGATGGGACCAAAGCAAAGGAAACCAGGCCAAGAAAATGGCCCAAAGCATTGCACAGAACCAGGAGAGAAGGCACTATTGGCACAACAGCTGAAATAATTCCTAACAAATCGCCCCACATATTTGCACATTTATCAGACAAGCCCTGGGCTCCTCTGTATGTCCATCTCTACCCCTGCCTTTATTCCTCTTTGGAAGCAGTCGAACGGGCGGGATTTGCCCGCCAGCAGGAGCCGCTCCACGCTGGGAACGCAACTGGCAGTGCTGATTTCCAGAGGCTTCTGGCTCCCGGGTGGAGCCAAGGCGGGAGCGGGTTGAAAGGTGCTGGCGCTGCTGCTGCTGCTGCTCTGTGCCAGAGAGCCCCGGCTGGGCAGGGCACGGCGCCCACTGCACTGTGGGCTCTCTCTCCTGCCAGAGCTGGGCGCACCTGGGAACGAGTAATGGTGACTTGTGGGAGAACCAAGGGCTTTGTGGGGGCTGCATTTCTCTGCACACACCCAGGCCCCCTGGGCTACAGAGCTTTGGCCCCCCGAAAGGTAAACCAGATGGAAACAGCTGGAAAAGTTTTCATTTCAACCTTTCTTTATTCTTCAATAGAAATGACCAAAATGAAAGTTACCAAGCAGGGCTCAATCCCTGCTGCCAGCTCAGGGTTAGAAAGGAGGCGTTACTTTATTTCAGCAGTGGGTGCATGAGGAATCGCTTTCCTAACACGTGCACACCCAGCAATCTCACCTACTAGTTTGTAGCCATGGAACTAAGACATATTCATTACTTTGCTCAAACTCACAGGCTAAACATTCCCACAAAGTATTTGACATATTTAAGTCACTTCCCCAAAATTACTGACATGGAGAGTAGGGGTCTCTTGAGGGTCTCTGGTGGTTGTTCGGGCAACACCCCACTCCACAAATTCTCCTTCTATGCTCAAGAGCCTCCTAAAACCACTTTCTTCCCCTTGAATGCATTGCAGCTGTCTTCTTAGCAGGCCCACTCTCTTTATTCTCAAGGCTAAGTTATCCACTTGCACACATTCATCACTGGTGTGGGGGAATACAGGAATAAGCACTGTCTGTTAAAGTTTAAGGAATTCACAATTTGTTACAGGTAACCATTTTCCCAACACCTCTCCTTCCTTCTCTGGCAATCAAACACAAGCATTTTGTGATCACCGAGCCCAAGGCGGCCTCCAGCCCTCCCGTCACCCACCAGCCCTTCTCTCTTCTCCCTTCTCAGCAGGTCCAGCGGTGCCTTCCCTCACTGGCTCAGTCACCAGCTGTGTCAGAAGTTCTCCGTCCCACACTCCAGGAACCTCCTGCACTGTTTGCTCTCCGCTGCACTCTGTTGCCAGCAGACATCCCCACCCTGTTCCATTCCCCCTGCAGAGCCTCGTACCTACTATCCATGGGCACCTGGGAAGGGGGGGCAGTCACAGAGGAGACGCACCCGCTGCGCTGGGCAGGAACCAAAACCCTCTCGAGTCACAGCTGCAGGGCTGTATCTGCACAGGATGCTCTGGCTGCCCCACTCCTCATGGGCTTTTGGCTGCAAATGCAGCTGAACTTTCTGCCTCATGCAGAAGTACCATGGCTGTGCAAAAAGCAGCCAGTGGGCCGTATTGCAAAGGCACTGCAGTGTGGAGTTGAAGGAAGGAGACCCTTCCCCAATTCCTAACCATAACAAAACCACCGTAAAAGGACTTTCCATCTTGAAAAAACAATGGACAATTCACAAAGTGAATGTAGAGCTTATTCACACGGTGACAAGGAAGGGAATCTTCCAATGGAGTTGAGGTTTGATAGAGATTTTAATCTGAGTCCTATTCAGGCTGTTGATTTAAAAATTTATTTTAAAAGGTATTTTTAAAGGCTGTGCAGTCTTATGGCTTTGTTCTGATACTGAAATGGCTATATGAAGTGTACTGGCATTTTAATTACACTCAAACTGATTAATCTCTAAAACCCTTCCTGCAGAATAGGCACTAAAGAAAAAATTAAAAGGCAATCAGTGGATTGCTGACCTTGCAAATTTCTACTAAACTTAGACTAACTAAACTTACAAGGAGACATTTTTAGTTAGATCAAAGAGCAAATTAATTTGTATTGATACCTTGATTTATACAGACCTGTTGATTTCAAAGTAACACTGCCAGCATGTACTAAGTGGAAATCTGAATGCACGGTTCTATGGGGTCTGTAATATTAGATAGTCATTGTTCACCATATTAACAAAATGAGCATTATGGCTATTTTTTTTACTTATAGTCAGCTCTTCTACACTCTTTGTAACACCAGATAGAGAGTTTATAGCAATGTGAACCATGGGCTGGTAGGGCATTGCAGAAGGCTCCCGTGTCAGCACTGAATGTTCACATTTGCCATGGCACCACTTCTTGCCTCTAATTCCGAGCTACAGCTCAGTTCCTGCAGTATAGATTCACACCTGTAGCCAGCTGGGTCTTACTTCCCTGTCCAGAAAAGAATCGTGTTTTGATCTCCAATCAAAATAAAAAGAGGAGAGAGTCGGGTTCTGGACAGGTATAGAAAGAACTAACAGATTTTTTTGCAAATATATTGAAAAGTTGTTTGCACATACTGCATAAACGACAGCTGAAAGACTGGCACTCTGACTTGCAAGCTGAGGTTCACCTTTTCTTTTTGGACTGATTTCTTGAGGCCAGACACTGAACCTAATCAGTAAGAAAATCAAAACCACAGGGGTAGTTTGGAGAATATTGTAAATTATTCTCTCATGGTGCTTTTTGCCTAAAAGCTCTGGCCATAATCTGATTGGAGTAATTACAGAAGACAGAAGCAATCCTACTGTGTCTGTGCACACAATTCCTTCCCAGGAATAATCCATGAAGCAACGCTGACAAATCCACACCAGCAGCTGTTGCCACGCAGTCATGAAGCAGAGAATATGTATCTCTGCTACACTTGGACAGCTGAAGATGCTTCTGCCAAGCTGATTTTAGTCACTGCTCACCACGGATGAGACCTTGTGGGCAGTCTCCAACAAGTCAGTGCAATTAATATCCTGCCCGAAAGAAGTTAGTCTAACAATACGTAGACCATAGCCATGGAGGAAAGCCAACAGCTGTGGGACATTTAATTTCTTTCTGTATCTTTTTTTTTTAATATTTATTGCAGTCTGTTATTTAAATAATGGAAACTTCTGGCATATGATTTACTGTGGGGTTGGTCAATCTTTCATTCATGACTTCTCTGAAAGCATCAGCCCAGTGTTTTTTTCAGAAACTCTTCCATCATCACAGCTCACACAGCATTTCCTGCAGCCCTGGGGCTCCTGGTCAGTGGTGGGGTGTGGGGTCAGGGAAAGGCACCAGGAGAAGGGGGAGAGAGCTGTGCGCAGAGATTGTGTCAGGGAAAGAGGCATTTGTTTCCTCTTATTGGACTGAATGGCTGCAGGAACCTCCTTAGCACTGCTGGTGGGGTGGCCTTTTGCAGGGCTGGGCAGAGTCCTGGGGCCCAGGGTCCCTCCTCTCTGTGGGACACCAGGGCCTCCCAGGTAAGCAGCCCCTGGCCCAGCCAGGAGCAGAGGGGCTGTGACTTCGGGTCTGGGCAGAGGGACCCGCCACTGTCACCACCTCCTGCCCCAGGAGGCAGGTCCTGCTCTGCAGGGATGGGCACAGGTGGGGGATGGCTGCAATGGAGGGTGGTCTCCAGTGTGCTGTGTTGGTCTTCCACATTGGAGCCAACAGGGCTTCTGGAAGGAGCCTCCTCTTGTGAGCTGCTGGAGCTGCAGCTGCAGCTGCTGGAGTTGCTGGAGCTGGAGCTGGCACTGGCCACAGGGCTGTTGTTCTCATCCCTGACAGCACCAGAGCACAGCAGCAGCCTCTGGGCCTCCTCACTGCACTGGCCCACAGTGAGGTTGAGGAGGCCATGGACCAGAGATTCAGTATGTGTGTCGAGGAGAAGCTGCAGTACTGGCACCAAGATTTTGGCATCTTGACCACAGGCACAGAGGGCATGCAGGATGCTGCTCTGTGAATTCTTTACCAGCCACCTCTGGTCCTGGCATATTCCCTGCAGCTTCTGGTGCAGCCAAGGTCACCTTTGGTCCAGTAGATGATATCGTTCTTTGAAAAGCCCTTCCCACACCTTGGGCCGGAGGCCATCCACAGGCTCTGGTCCTGCAGGCCCCTACTCAGCTGGGGACAGTGTTCCCTGTGGAGAAGACAGAGGGGACATCACAGGGTGATGGGGGCTGTTTTTGGCAAGGTGGCCAGAACTGTCCCTGCTGGACTCTAGCAATTCTTTGGGGGAGATGATGGCAAATGTATGTAGTTCTGTTCATCCTACTCAGAAAACCTGACAGCTTCTATCATTCTTCTGCAGAGTGAGCACGCTGGATTTCTCTGTGCCCACCGCTGGATGCAGCCCAGGCAGAACTGGTGGTGACAGGGCAGAGCAGAATTCACGTCCTTCCGAGTGTCCTGGCAGATGGGGCAGCTCCACTCTGTCCCCGTGGCCGTGTCTGCTTGTTGCAGCAGGCTGGGGAGAGCTGAGGACCACAAGCTGCTCCCATTAGCAGTCTTGCTTGTTGAGAGTCCAAGCTCGAGCCAGACTGGTCCAGGCTCTGCTGGTGCCCAGACATAAGCAGAAAGGGATGTTGTTTCACAGTCCATCCCTTGGTGAAGGAGCTCCATAGCAGCTGGCTCAAGAGGCACCTCACACACTCAGCAATCCAGCCAGCAACACATGGACAGGACACAGAGGGCAGTTCATGGCTGGGAGAGCATCCGTAGACATCTCCAAGGGCAAATGTCCCAAGGATTCTCCACAGCTCTGGGATCTGCCCATCAGCTCTGTCAGAAGCATTAGGGCTACAGCAGAACCACCAAAGGGTCAAAGGGCTTCGGGCCACTTTTCCTACCATGCTGCCTCGGTAGCTGGGTAGCCTGCTGCAAAAGGGCTCATTTTCTCCTCTTCCCCAATGCCCTGTGGACACTAGCAGCCAAAATAAAAACTCCTGGCCCTCTGTGTATGATAATACAGTTTTTATATTCCCATGCTGGGATGAAAGCAAGCTGTCCCATGGGTCAGGAGAGGCCAGGAGCCACTTGGCCTGCCTGCAGGCTTAGGTGGTCCCAGCAGACAGAGCTCCTGGGATCAGCTCTGCTCACAGCTTGCAAAGCACGGCCAGCCACGGACCCAGAGAGAAGGTTATCTCCTGCACATGCTGCGGAACTGGTCTTGTAGCAGCTGCAATGGGCCGGGCAATCGATGTCTTTGTGCAGTTCTTACGCTGTGCAGCGTTTGAAGTGCCAGGGCTGAGACGGAGGGGCTGATGTCATTTGTCATGCCTAGAAGGGCTGAAACACAGAAGAATAGAGACAAGGTCAGACTGCAGATCTGCAGAGCCCCCAGGAGCCCTTCTGCCAGGGGCATCCCATCCAGCTCTTCCCATGGCCAGGAGGGACCAGGGGCCAATGGGATCAGCTGGAAGCTGCTGGCTACAAATATCCCACATGCCCCTTAAATCTCCCTCTGCTCTGCCTGCACTGCCCCTCATCTGTGCAGGGAGTAAGATGGGGCAGGAATTGAAGCTTCCTGGCTCTCTGCCCCTCCCTGCTCAGCCCCAGTTGACACCCCACTGCCCTCACTCACCATCACAGATGATCTGGAACTCTTCCTGCTGTCGTCCCCTCATGTGCTGCCCGATGAGCCCTGGGAACACAGAGCCTGTCATGGCCCCAGTGACTCAGCTCCCCCACAGCAGTGCTGCCAGCCCAACCACACACCCTCCTCCCCTGGCAGGGCTGAGCCCAGCACCTTCCAAGACTGTGAAACCCCGGGGTGAGAGAGGGTGGCAGCGGCCCCAGGGGACTATGGCCCTGAACCGGGCAGTCGGGGCTCCACAGTCACTGGGCTAAATCCTGTTGGCAGTGCAGCAGCCAGGGCTGGGGCAAAGCTGCGGTGGGACAGGAGGGGCCCAGGGGTTGTGGCTCACCGATGAACTTGATGGCCGTCTCTCGCATGGACTCCTGCGAGCTCTGCAGGCACGCCAGGGACTGGCGCCGGTACTCGTCTGTTGTGCTTCTGTCCTCTGCCAGCTGGAGACAGTGCAAGGGCAGGAAGGGAAGGGTTGGTGCAGACTCTCTGCCTTGGCCAGCTGGTCCCTGTGCCCAGGACTGGGCTCTCTTGCTCGGACATTCCAGCAGCTGGCTGGTGCCAGAGTTTGAAGGGAGCAGAGGGCTGGGTACTCCATAGTGAGCCTTGGTGCCATTCTGCTGCCAAAGCACAGCTTGGCCAGGGCTCATTGGCACCCTGGATTGTGGGGGAAGGAGTCTGGAAAAGACTTTGTGGGCCCACAGGCTGACAGGAAGGAGCAGCACGTGGGGCACAGGCTGGTGGCAATGGGTGCAGGAGTGGGCAGGGGCACAGCTGCCAGCCCCACATGCTTTGGGTTTTGGGGGCAGAGGGCTTGTTCAGGCTGTGGTTTGGGTTTTGGAACCATCCTTACCAGACACTCGCTACATCTCCATGGCTGCTTTCTCTCCAGCAGTCACCTGAACTTCCTCTTCTTCAGAAACTTGGTCGCTTGAAGCAGGGGTTCCAGAGAGGCCTAAAGAGCAGCAGAGACCAGGAGATGGTACCACAGCCCAGGGCACAGGATCTGTGTCCCTGTAGGCAAAGCCGGGAGGAGGCTGGAGAGCTGCAGTCTGTGAGTCGCCAGGGCAGGAGGCAGCTGAGCCACCTCCCTGGGGACACCAGCAGCTTGGAGTCCTCACCTCTGCCACACGCTGGTTCTCATCACACAGGTGGTAGAAGAGTGGGAGCAGACTCTGGCGCACACACATCTTCAGGGACTTTTTCCCCTCTTTCTCTACGTAGATCATCATCTCTCGAAAGAGGCAAATGGAGAGAAGTTGCACAGGGCTGGTGTCCTTGTGGAAAGGAAGTGGGCAAGACCTCAGCACTGGCTGTTCCAGGCCCACCTGGGCAGGGGCCTGAAAATCCACAGGGCACAGAGTTTCCTGGCAGCCCGCAGCACCGTGACAGAGGGTGCAGCCTTACACTGTCAAAGAACGGCCGGAGCGCCTCAGCCAGCTGCAGAGCAACGGGGATGGCAATTGCCACGTTGCTGTCCAGGAGCACCTTGCTGAGCACAGAGAGGGTCAGCCCAACCAGCTCCCCGTCCGCATCCTTCAGTACTTCCGTGAGGCTTTCAGGAAAGCTCTGCAACCTTCTGGCCTGTGTGGAACACAAGGCTGTATTGCAAAGCCATGGAAGGCTGCTCCAACAAAACCGCTCTGGTGGTGCAACCCTACGCTGCTGCTGTGGGGCCCAGAAGCCAGAGGTCTGCCCCAAAGGACGTGGGCAGCTGAACGGGGAGGCAGAAGTGTTGGGAGCAGCTGGCACAGCCCTCAGAGCCCAGCCACATTCCAGCTCCTGCAGTACCCAGCGTTCCCTACCCAGCCCTGTGCTGCCCACACAAGGTCAGCCAGCTCTTCTCACCTTCCAGGGACTCCAGCAGAGCACGAGGAGGCCTCTGAGCACCAAGTGACGCATTTCTCTGCAGTCACTCTGCAGATGACTTGACATGAGCTGCAAGATGGTGTCAACCATTTCCTCGGTTTCAAGGCAGTGCAGGAACTGAAAGACACGGGTTGCATCGTACAGTGACGGGGTGTCCAGCTGGCAGGACCCCAGCACGGCACAGGGCAGGAGCAGGGTCCCAGGCAGCCACAGGCTGCCCCCCAGCCCTGCCTCTGCCCACAGCCTCTCACCGGCAGCACCCAGCGATCCTGTCCCTGCTGGTGGGCAGGTGGCCAAGTGACAGAGTCTTGAGGGTCGGGGAGGGAGCATGGCAGCAGGCCCTGGGGCTGACATTCCACTGCTGGTGCCCAGCCGTGCAGCAAGAGCGTGTCCAGCCCAGGCAGGGATGGCTGTGGGTACCTGAGCTCTATGGCTGAAACACTCTCAGGTGTGCTCCTGGTCTTCTGTCGGGTCCTCAGCTGGGTCTGGCAAAGACCAGGCACACTCAGAGCTGAGGGGCTGTGGGAAAGGCTGGAGAACACAGCTGAGCCTCCCTGGAACTGCGCTCCCCAGGCAGGCCCAGCACAGGGAGGCTCAGTGAATGGAGCACGACTGCCACGGGGGATCAGCCCCATCCCCTCTTCCAAAGAGACAGAGAGCTCTAACTGTAACAGAGAAAATAACTGAATAAACACCATAGACGAACTCTCTGGGATAGATGCTCTCAGTCAGAAAACAAAAAGCAGCACACTCTAGTCTAAACAGGGGTTTGGAATAGTTAGTTGTTGTTAGTTCAAGGTTTTGATGCTAATAAATAAAACTGATTTAAAGGAATTAAGCTATCCAGAATGACAGTGATTTCAGGTTTGAACTTTGAAAACCGTTGTGTTGATTTCAGACCAGAGGAAGAGAACGACGCCACGTTCATCCTTTTCCCCCCAGCTCTTTCAAATGATGTTATAACGTTTTTGTCCTTTTCCTCATTCTTTCATGGTCAGACAAAGATTTACTAGAAAACCATCAACTTACCCAAGCAAGCACATTCCCTTTTCCACTACTTAAGTCCGGATAGTTATTGCTCTCTGCTGGGTTCATAACTAGAATCAGACTGGCCATGTGGCACAAAGCTGGGCCTAGGTGAGAGCCCAGCAACCACAGACCCCTGCTTTTTCATGCTCATGCTCCTCCTTTCTCAAAGCATTTTCACTTCTTTCTCCTTGTAATAGTATATCCTATTGTTTGTCCAGCGCAAATTCAATTAAGATCTAAATCTCAGAATGAAGCAATCAGCCTTGCATTCTAGTGAAAGGAATGAGGGACTTGTCTTTACAAACAAGCTGTGGGCCTGCTGCAAGATAAAACTAGTACTGAGAGAGAAAAGAAACAATGGGAAGGATTCCACTGATTGATGAATGGAAAGAAAGAGATTTGTCTTTACAAATAAATTATAGGTCTGCTGATAAATGAAATTGGACATTAAGAGATGAAAGAAACAATGGGAAGAACCACAAATTCCATAAGAATTAAAATATAGGGGGGGTTATACAATCAGAAGGAAGTCTTAGGTGTTTTGGGAAGTCTGCACCTCTCAAGTACCTCAGCCAACGGGGAAAGAGAGAGGGAAATGCAGCCAGGAAATCAGGATAAATAAGAGGCTGCACCCTCCAAAAATTTGAGAGACCCCAGGGGAATGCCCCATGGCCTCTCCCTTTATTTGAATAAAGTAACAGGACTCCTCTGTCTCCTTTTTGGACATAAACCTCTGGTGTTTGTGGATTAATTTTCCTGACACTAGTTTGCCTAAAACAGACACATTTGATTGCAATTTCCATCATTTGCTGTGCTGTCTGAAAAAAAAAAAAAAACCAAAAACCAAACCAAAAAACAAATTTCATTCTGTCATCAAAATAATTTTGTCCAATAACTTTGTCTAATTCTTAAATAATACCATTGCTCTGACCTTACCAGTGGTAATTTTGTGTGTTGGCTTTACAGGAGCACCTCAGCTGGTGCCAGGGAGTGCTGAGTGTGCCTCAGACCTCTGAATGTGTGGAGTTTGATTGCTGGAGTGCAGTGTTTTAACAAACATCCCCAAAGCCCGTATCTGTTCCCATAAACAGCAGGAGCTCAGAGGAAATGCCTTGTGCTCCTTTTCACCTGCTTATCTCCACACACCGAAATACCCTGAGAATTATGACTGTACTCATCAGCAGACAGGAGCTGTTATTTGGCTGAGTCGGTACTGACTGTAATACCACATACAGAAGTGATGTTCCCAGGAAAGTAAGGTACCAGTTTTTTTCCTTAAGAGTAAGGGACAAATTCTCCCCACACTAAAATGTCCTCCTTTCTTATTTATTCAGGTGAGAATTTAATCTTGCTACCTAGAATGTATGTTTTTCTTTTACGTTTGAAAAGAGGTCTAAACTAGGAGTGACATTATGGAAACAAGATTCACCACCTACTTTTGATTTGGTTTGGTGGGGGGGAGGTTGATGTTTGGGGTTATTTTTTGTTAGCTTGGATTGGTTTAGTTCAGTTTAGTTTAGTTCAGTTTAGTTTAGTTCAGTTTAGTTTTGGGTTGGGGTGGTTTGGGAATTTTTGTGGGTTTTTTTTGTTTGGTTGGTTAGTTTGGTTTGGTTTGCCTGTTTATGGTTTTAGCCTGAGACCTACAGCATACAGGAAGGTAAAATCCCTGGCAGGTGCATACCTGGAAAGCAGTTGGATGCATAAGCAGGCAGACTTTTATTCCTAGCTTTAATAGAGTAAAACCTGCTCTGTTTCTTCATTTCTTCACTTGGTCCTTTTGCAACTATTTGCATTTTCTTTATCCTAAACACTGACAACAGTCACTTTAATTTCTTGGTTTTCTTTTACTTTGGCTTAGGTCTAGAATGCCTTCAAGTTCCTCTGGTAAGAAGGCATTCTTCACTGAAGGACACAGCAAACATATGAGGTGAGTTTTCAGTCTATGAAATGTCCAGGTCCTGAGTACTTCCCTTGACATGCGCTGCAAGATGCAGATGGCCGAGATGATGCTCCTGGACAAGAAGAGGCAGATATTTCTTCCATTGCTTGGTGATGCCCGAAAGATGGGCTGGAAATAAATCCCCACAGACCGATGTCTGTAGAGCAGGATTTGTTTATTGCAGCGCTGGTGGTGAGGGGGATTTCTCCTCCTAACTCACCCGCCTTTGTCAAGTGCTGTGGTACATTTATACAGTACATTTTGCTCAGTGTTGCTGTGTCATTACAGCAGTATTACATATGCGCCGGAACTAATTTACACAGCACGATCTCATGGTTATCATGAATTAGATAATTCTTTGCACTGCGCATGCACTTCCCCAATTCGGGGGTCTTTGATGAGGCTTCTAAAGTCTTCTTTGCACTTGAACTTTTCAACTTTGTCTTCGGGGCATGCGCAGTTACGGTGCTCTTCGGTCCATCTGGTCTTAACCAGCCTAAATTCTTTGTTTTGTGGCTAATTGGCTTTGGCTTGCCAATTTCTCATTAGTACTACACTTGTCTATCTCTAAAGCTATACAACTGGTAAGTTGGTTTATTTTTATTTTCCCTCTTTTTCTCTATTCTGCATATAAGCAACTAGTTAATGACATACTAGCCATTACATTGTATAAAAGGTTATTCATATCAGATTATATGGGTATCAAAAGTTCTGATTCAGGTTATGTAAGCATCAGGTTATATAGGTATAGAAGTTATGATTCAGGCTACATAAGCAAAAGCTATGATTCAGGCTATATAAGTATAGAAAGCAATGCTTCAGGTTTTATTGATAAAAAGTCATGATTTAGGTTATATTGATATTAAGGTTACATAGATATCTTATAACCCAAGCTGTATAAGCACTTTGTTACTTTGACCTACGTTATATAGACATCATTGGCAAGAAGCTTTTCCAGCAAGCAGAAGGATGCAGGAGGGCACCTGAACCCCAGGAGCCCTGCAGAATTTGTCTGCCTCTCTCAGCTTGGGTGTCACTGATAAACACACAGGCTCACAGCCACACATCTGGATGAGGAATAGTCCACACCATTTGAAGTCCAAGAGCAGTATTCCAAAATCACTTCTGAGCTACCTTAGCCAGTGACTGAACTACCTGTGACAGCAGCCAGAACGAGATGTAATTATTACTGAAAACTCCCCTTCATCCCAGTTCTGTTCCTTTGCCACAGTCCTCACCTGAGTATTTCACCATGACCTTTAGTCCTCCTGGAGCTACTCAGGCAACAAATGCCATTTCCCCTCAGCAGAGTCACAGCCAGCCTGAATGGGCACAGACGATGAGAATTTCTTCCACTTGAGGTACCTGCACTCTTAAACGTCCCTGGAACGCTTCCACGAGCTCAGCTCACTTGAGGGAGGATAACCATCCTGGCAGACCTGAGCAGCATGCCCAGGAGACAGTGACCCAAACCAGGGCATCACAACTTCAGGTTTAACAAGACTTGTGCAGACATCACACAAAACAGTTCATGGACGTATTCAGTTGAGGCCGAGGAATGTACAGAGAGACTTTAGTCAGGGGGGAGCAGCACTACAACAACCTGAGATGGTGTTTGCAGACAAACAAACCCAAGTGAGCAAGCAGAGGGAGAGGCACAGGTTGCTTGTGAAGTTCAGCAAAGAACCATTTCACACCAAGTTCATCCCAAAACTGAGGTGCAGTTTCAGGGCAGTTACCATGAATTTTTGCTTTGTGGTTTTGTTTTTTGTATAAAAGACTTTACGTTCTCTCTTCTTACCCTCTAAAGTCCAGAGACTAAGGTGACCCCCTCAGTGTTGGTGAGCAGGTTTCAAAACCTGTGTTTTGAATTCACTGGACTCAAAAGCGTGGATACTCTGTACCTGGTGTTGCAGTAAGATTCACTTTGTCTGATGGGATTCTACCTCCTATGCAAATATTTTTAGTTATGTAAAACTTGGAATCTAGGTGTTCCCATACTAGGTTAAAACCACACCTGTAAGAAGGAAGAAAGTGATGAAGAGTCTCTTCCCCTTTCTGTAGCCAAGGAACCTAAGAAATACATGCTAAATTCAATGACTTATTACTTGTTTCCCAGGAATCAGTTTGCCAGGGATTTCTCACTTTTATCAGCAATCTAAGTCCAAATACAGACTCCAGGTAAATTGGTCAGAAAAACAGACATTTATTTCTTCAGCTTCTACTATTCATGGTGCTGTGGTTAGACCAAGTAACCTACAACACTGGCAGGAACACCCTTTGCCACGAGTATAGTAGAGAAATAAACAGCAAAGGATGGGTTCAGGACCAGCAGTCAGTTCCCAGAAGATCAGGAACAGCTTGGGTGCTGCATGCCCACCATGTCTGCACCACCTTAAGGGACACTGCTATCGCAGGTGTTGGAGGAAAAATTGTCTAAGCATCTGAGATGAAAAGGTGAAGGCAGTGACACAGCTGTGTGCAAATCAGAAAGTGAAAATTGTGTCTTCCTAGGCTGCAAGGAGATCCTACATGCTAGCAGTAGAGCACAAAGGACAGTTTCAGCTGAAACACACACTAATGTATTGCAGATGTACTGAAAAGATTTATAATTTCTAACAGCTTCTCAAAAATAAGTCAGTATAGACTGTTTTAACGTTGCCCCTGTTGCATGTAATATCAGGAGACTAGTGAAAAAATATATTTACATAAAGCATATTTCACTTTCAGAACTGACTGTTCTTTAACTTGGAACTGCTAAGTATTCACCAGTAGGAAAGACACTAAGACTGCATTTTCAAAGTGGTAAAAATTGTGATTCAAAAGCTACAGTGCTGTGTAGGGAAAAAGGAAAGATACGGAACAGCAATAATACTTAAAGTGATCAGGCCTGTACATTGAGTTATGTCCTCTACAAATTATTTTTAAAGGGGAAAGGAGTAATTTTTAGAAAAAAATCTTAATCTAAAACCATATACCACAGTTTTTAGGATTTTTCTTTCCTAAAAAGTAACAACCTTTTCTGACGTTAATTTTTAAACCAATTTTTGCCCAAACACTGAAATGTAATACCCATTATTTGCCTTGTGGTGTTTGTAACCGACATTAAATTCTACCAGTAGGGTAGAAAATTGGGAAAGAGTCATGCTGCCAGGCACAAGATAAACACATGTCTTTCTAAGTTTCAGTATCCTTGAAACACAGCTAAGGGTAACTTCTCATTCTTAGCCACAGAGTGCTGTGGAAAAGTCAGTGCAACCATAACCGTACTACAGGGGTGACTAAACCTCCCAATGGACAACCCACTTTTCAGCCACCTGCTTCCTCGTCTCTAGCGGGGCACAGGTCCAGCGTTCGTGTGTTTCTCATAACGCACAGGGATTCCAGAGGAGGTCTTCAAAGAGGCTTTCCTGGATGAAGCAGCACAAAGACAAATGTGTGGGAAATAAGGGCCATGAAACATGAAGAAAGATGTCCCTTCTTTTCTGAACTCCTGTCTTCTCCTTTTTGCCTATTCATTAGAAATTTTGTTGCAATTCAGTTGCTGGGATAATTTTTACAAGGGTTGTTACACTGTGTTTAAAGAAAGACAAATCCCATCCCACCGAGGTGGATCATTCATCATTCAGGTACTGTTTTAAGCTATTTAAGATGAATTGGGAAGAGATTTTCTAGGCAGTGGGTTTCAATTTTCTGAGAAAGCCAGCACACAGAGGAAGAGATGACAGGGCATCTTTAAACCGCTCAGTCCAAAAGACGATTCCAGAATGCGATGAGACCAACGATCCTTGTGTCAGCATGTCACCCACAGGGCAGGGACTGAAGTGACAGGGCAGGGCTCCTCACAAAGGCACCTGGAAGGAGGGCAAGAGAAGGCAGTGTCAGCTGGAACTCCAGACAAGCTGGATGTAAGGAGAACATCGGCTCTGTGTGTGGGATGAGCTTATGCCATAGCACCAAACATACTCACAGGAGCCCTCAGGGTTAAACGATGCAAAGACATTTAAAAAAGGCATAAATTTAAAAAGAGGGGGAAAATAAGTCTATTTTTCTCAGGTATGACTGAAAAGTATTTCCAGTTCAACAGTCAAGAGAGAATTTAAAATAAAAAGAACAAGTGACACTAAGCACAGATCATTGCAAGATCTCCTTTGTCAGTCTCCAGTGAAAAGCCTTGGCTGCAGGAGGCATTTTGCATTGGAACTCTTCCCAGACTGGGGAAAAAAAGAAGAGAAGAAGTGATTCCTGAGGAAAGAAAAAGGCAAAAACACTTGCTGAAGACACCAGCGTGAGTTCACTGCAACTGTAGGCCATTAATTCCTTGGGGAAAGCCACATCCTTCCACGGGGCAGGATTTTAGCTTTGATGACAAGGCTGACAAAATTGCTGACCCCTCCTGTTGCTGCTGTTGCTGACTCCAAAGAATGAGAAATGTACCAAACCTGCTGAAGACAGGCAGAGACAGTGAGAACGAACCATCCAGCAGGCTGGAAAAGAGGCAAAAAGAATGTCTTCAAGTCTCTCCTTGTCACCATTTCCCCTTCTCCCATTTGACCTGTCTGCTTTGAAGTGGGGAACTCTGTTTGCAACCCCAACCAAAACAGTGAAGCTACTCAGTCTAAGATCTTTTTCCTCACTTCACCCATGCAGAACACAGAGTGGTTTTGCTTTCACTGGACAAATACGAACCTCAGTTTCCCACGGCATTCCCCAAATCTGTACCGCTCTCTGAAAGTTCCTGCGCTCGCCTTGGTGCTTTGGGGTTGTGCTGCAAACCGAGGCCAGAAGGATGATGGCACGCAGAGAAAGAAAGGGTTTGCAGCTCCCCTGCCGTGCCGTGCCCGGGCAGCGCCCCGGGAGCCGCCCCGCCCGCGCTGTGCCCGCAGCCCCGGCTTTGTGGCGCTCGTCCCCGCCGAGTCCGGCCCGCGCCGGGGCCGCGCTGGGCGCGCGCGGGGCCGAGCGCAGCGCCCCCCTCAGGCCGCGCGGCGCCGGCGCAGCCGCGGCCGTTGCGCTGCGGCCGTTGCGGGGCCAGTGGGCGAGAGGCGCGATGGCGGAGCTGCCGCTGCCCGTGGGGCTCGATGCCCGCACCTTCCCCGCCAAGCTGTGGCGCCTGGCGAACAGCCCCCGCGTCCGCTCCGTGCGCTGGGACAGCCTGGCCCAGGGGCTGCTCATCGACCGCGCCCTCTTCGAGAGGGAGCTGCTCAGCCCGGCCGGCGCCCACGGGGCGGGCAGAGAGGGGCCGGCGACGTCTCCGGACGCCTTCACGGCCACTCAATTCCGCAGCTTCCTCTGCCAGCTCCACCGCTACGGCTTCCACAAGGTGCCGGGCCGGGGTGGCGCGGCTGTGCGGGGCGATGCCGGGGCCTGGCTGCACTTCAGGAACCCCTGGTTTCGCCGCGACCGCCCCGACCTCCTGGTCCGCATCAAGCGCTGCACCAGAGCCAACAAGCAGCGACCTGCGGCCGGGCGGGAGGAGCGCAGACGCCGGCGCAGCCGCTTCCAGCAGCCCCGCAGCGCTGGTGAGACGGGGTGGGAGCTGCGGGCGCGGAGGGTGGCGTGGGCTTTGGCCGTGGGCACTGCCCGGCTCGGCAGGAGCGGGCCCTGCCCGTGCTGCGGCCCCGGGCGGCACAGGGGCTGTCCTTGGGCAAGGCAGCTGTGCCGGCAGGGCCCGGGAGCTGTGCCGGCTGTGCCGGGCTGCCGGGGGCTGCGGGACAGTCCCGCCGGGGCTGCGCTCGCCACAGCCCGGCCCGCTCTGCCTGCAGCTGGCCCAGCCTTGTGCCGGGGCTGGCGCTGCTCCTTGCCCGACCCTGGGATGCCTGGGGAGCTCTCCGTGGGTGCGTGTGAGTGCCGAGGTCTCGCTTTTGGTCCCGCCCAGCTGGAGGGAGCCTCCTGTCCCCTTGGAGCAGAGGGAAAAGACCTGGCAGTTGGGTTTCTGGCAGTTGCCTCCTGGCAGGGAATTGCAGCGGGTCAGTTTTCCCAGACTGTTGAACGAGCAGGGGAGCGCTAAATAGACAAGGAATTGGTTGTTGCAAAGGCCCAGAACATGTGGGGATGTTTTTCTTTCTCACCCTGCTTGGGAGGATGGGGGCTTTTCTCTTCCCTGATACAAGTACAGTTGCTGCCAAGGGAAACATACCTGAGGACCAATAGTCACACAGGCTTCCTTTTGCTTCCTTTCTTCTTCCCTCACTGCTCCACAGCTTCCTCACGCCAGAACTTCAGTGCTGCGTCACCTGAGGATTCAGAGCTGCCTCCAGGCCCTTCCAGGCGAGGTGCTGGTGCTCAGGAGTGTGATGCTTCCCCAGCACCTCCCAAGAAAGTGTCTGCCTCCTCTGGACTTCCTGGGGCTTCATCAGGCGAACCATCAATTGACCTCGTTCGCAAATTTCATCTGCGTAAGCTCACCATTCCACTGGTTCGCATGGACCTGAAATGCCACCCTGAGCTCATGGTTCGCCTGGTTCGCATCGACCATCAAGCTGCTTCCAGGGCCCTTCGAGAGAGCAGCAGCTGCACATCTGCAGAGCAGCACACCCCGGCCTGCAGCCCATCAGGTAGGGAAAGAGTTTCTACCCTTGCTTTTCAGAGAGGTCCTGGAAAGTGACTGAAGTATTTTCCCACAGTGCTCTGTCATGGGTAGGTCTCAAGTGAGAATCAGGTAGAAAGTTTCAAGTCGCCTAGGAAGAGGGACCTTGAATGCAAAAGAATTCTCTGTCTGTTTTTCCTGTCCTTCCACTAGATCTGGAGCATCTCCTGAGCATTTTCCAGACAGCCTCTGTGCTGAGGTGCAAGGGTGAGGTGAAAAACATTGCCTAACAAGTGGTCAGTGTTAGGTGAACTCCCCTATTTCTTTGAACAAAGCCAAACTAGCATGGTGATAGGATATTGCAGATGTTTAAGACTGTCTGTGCTGCAAATGAAGCCCTGCCGTTGACATGAGCTCTGTGTGCTCCAGAACAGTTGCAGCTGCAGAATACGGCCTCATGCACAAGGTTGTTTTTAGAATAAGCTCACAGTTTAATTTCAGCATGTGTCTGAAGATTTCAGCTCTTCCTGGGTGCATCCACTTGCTGTGTGGTCTGTCGTGATGAGAAACTCAAGCAGCCAGATCCAAAAGCTGCTGGGGAACTAGGATTTGTGATTATACTTTGTGATTATAAAGCTTTTATGTCCCTTTGGAGCAGAGGGGAAAGACATGGCAGTTGGGTTTCTGGCAGTTGCCTTCTCCCAAGGAATTGCAGCGGGACAGTTTTTTTAGATGGTTGAACAAATAGGGGAGAGCTAAACAGACAAGGAATTGGTTGTTGCAAAGGCCCAGAACATGGGGGGATGTTTTTCTTCCTCACCCTGCTTGGGAGGATGGGAGCTTTTGTCTTCCCTGATAGAAGTACAGTTGCTGCCAAGGGAAACACACCCATAGACCAGTAATGACCCAGCCTTCCCTTTGCTTCCTTTCTTCTTCCCTCACTGCTCCACAGCTCCCTCACGCCAGAACTTCAGTGCTGCCTCACATGAGGATTCAGAGCTGCCTCCAGGCCATTCCAGGACAAGTGCAGGTACTCAAGAGCATGAGGCTTCTCCAGCACCTCCCAAGAAAGTGTTTGTCACCTCTGGACTTCTTGGGGTTTCATCAGAGGAGGCAGGCACACGCCAAGTTCAACGCCAACCTGAGCTCATCATTCCACCAGTTCCTGTAGACTATCAGAGCACTTCCGTGGCCGTTCCAGAGAGCCACAGCTGCACGTCTGCAGAGCAGCACTCGCCAGCCTACAGCCCATCAGGTAGGGAAAGAGTTTGTACCCTTGCTTTTCAGAAAGCTCATGGAAAGTGACCGTTTGGAGTCTTTTTGCACAGTGCTCTGTCATGTGTACATCTCAAGTGTGAATGCGGTAGAAAGCGTCCAGTGTACTAGGATGTGGGACTGTAAAAACAAAACCAATCTCTCTGCTTTTCCTGTCCTTGCTGCAGATTTGGAGGGTGTTCTGGGCATTTTCCAGACAGCCTCTCTGTAGGGGTGAAAGGGTGAGGTGAAAAATTTGTCCACAACTGCTCAGTGTCAGGTGAACTCCCATCTTTCTTTGAATGAAGCCCAACTAGGATGCTGATAGGATATTGCAGAGTTTACAGATTGTCTCTCCTGCAAAGAAGGCTGTTAAATTTCAATGAGCTCTGTGTGTCCCCCGAACAGCTGCAGCTGCAGAATACGGCCTCACCCACAAGGTTGCTTTTTACAATACAATCACAGTTGAATTTTAGCATGTGTGTCTGCAGATGTGGGCTCTTCCTGGGTGAATCCACTTTCTGTGGTTGGTTGTGATGAGAAACTCAGAAGCAGCCAAATCCAAAAGCTGCTGGGGAGAGAGAAAAGACTGTGATTATGAAGTGGGGGGGGGGGTGTGTGTGTGTGTGTGTATGTGTGTGTAGGTCAATGTTACAATCCATCCTTTAATATACACACTCAACGATTAGATGAAATACTTTTTAAGAGGAAGAAATCAACGATTAGATGAAATACTTTTTAAGAGGAAGAAATCAGTGTTCCAATCCCCTGGGAAGTTGGAATACATTTCTGGAATTGAGTTTGCTGTGTGCTTCCTGTGATGTTTGCTGCAAGGCAGCAATAGAGCGCTGCGTCCCAAAGCCACATTCTGGAGCCTGACCAATGTGTTTGGATTCTTGCAGCCACCTCGGGCAGTTCAGCCCCCAGTGCTCCACCTGGCAGTGCTGGTTGGGCAGCATGGACGGCCTCCAGCTGGGCATGGAATAATCCTGGGGAAGAGGAATTGCCCCCGCTGGATCTGGACCTTGTGCTTGAGACGCTGCAGGAGATGCTTTCGTCCTCCCTGCCTGAAAGGTCTCCCTTTGCTCAGGTAACTCCATTGGACAGGGATGAAAGGGGCTGCACTGAGAAGCTTTTGAGTGTTGTTGCATGGCTGAGAAGGAAAGGCTTCTTGAGTTCAGCTGTGAATGGACAAGGGAGGATTTTCTTGGTCAAACAAGATTTCCAAAAGAAGAGGGAATGAAAAGGGGGATACCCCTTAGTGAGGATGAGAGGTGTGAGCCTGTGTTGGCCAAGTTTGGGTGCTCCTTTTGCTGGGAAGAATCCCTGGTGCAGGGACATTTGTGGTGATGCTTTGTAGGTTCTAAGAGGCTCAGTTTGGTGGGAAAGAAGAGAAGAGTGTTGGGAGAATTGGCAGTGAAGGCAAAGTGTCCCGTGCAGGGAGGGGCATGCGAGAGGTGCCTCCGTGAGAGCAGCAGATGTGGGCTCTGCCTGTTTTGGGTGGGAAGGCCAAGGCAAAGCAAGGGCTGGGCTGCAGCTGCTGCTGCTGTGTGAGCCGTGCCGTGCGTGCAGGCGCTGCCAGAGCCGTGCTTGGGGATGGGCTGGAGCTGCAGCTTTCTGGTCCTCTCAGTAGCCTGGTGCCTCCAGTCCAGTTTCTATCTGGGAAATGCTCAGCTGGGCAAATTCACCAGTCTTGCTCTCCATGTTCCAGAGCTCAGGCACCTTCCTCTTGGGCATCTCTGTGGGCAGAGATGTGTGCTGCCATGCAGTCCCTGCAAAGCTGCAGCCTGGATGAGACTGTTCTGCTCAGGGCTGCGGAGGGAGGAGCCCATCCCTGTGCCAGGAGCTGGCAGGACTCCTTCCTCAGTGCCCACTCCATGTGTTCAGTGTCACCCCCACGTTCAACATTGTCAGCTTGGACAGCTTTTGGACTGTGTTTGAGAAGTCAATCTTTTGGACTGTTGAAGGCCTTTGGGGCCCAGACTTGTTGTTAGGAACAAGAGATGAAAGTGTGTGAGCCCTGGAGCTTTTAGGGGGCAGATGTGTTGGTTTTGAGGCCTCATGACTTGTGTGATTGGTGAGAAGGACAATGTTGGTGCTGGATGTGAAATGGTTAAGGACTCCTTTAAGCCCAGGGGCTTCTTCTGTGTTGAAGAGCAATTCACTCAGGGACCATTAGCCCTTATGTTTGACAGATTCCCTCTTTGACTTAGGAATCCCTTTCCTCTTAACTCTTGCCTCTTCCCAGCCTTGCCAGGAGTGTTCAGTTCCTGTATTGGCACAGGCCTTTTTGCATCATATTATACAACTTTGCCAAGGAATTTCTGAATTTCATTTAATATGCAGACCCATTGCCTGCTGCAGATTTATTATTGAGGAAAGGCAGACTCGAGGTGGTGAGGGGGGTTTTCTGGAATTGCCCATATCTTGTTGCCAAGTGTGATGATCTTTTCTCTTCCGTAATGTCACACACAGCAGTTTTCAAAAGCATTTTCTTGCTCAAGAGAAGGGAATGTTGCAGGCTCTGAACAGTGGTGTCCCTGCAGAAAATAGTGAACGATCTTTGGGTTTCTTTCTTTCTGTTTTTCTTTTCAGGACAATTTTAGTGTTGCCCCTGAGTCTTCAGGAGGGGAGGCTGTGAGGAAGGCTGCAGCAGAGGGAGCTTTGCCTGGCACAGAGAGCTGCAGGAACAGTTCCCTGGAGCCCGAGGAGCCTGGTAAGGAGAGAGCCCACACTGGTTTAGAGAGCTCTGAGGTGGCTGCTCTGAGCCTGCCTCTGCCAGGAAGGGAGATGAGAAGAGTTGAGTTCTTGTCTGCAGGGTTGGTGCTTCCTGGTGCCTTTAGTTCAAATCCTGCCCTGGCACAGCCTCCCCGAGCCCTGCCCTCCCCGCTTCTCCAGAGGCACTGACACCGAGTGCTCTGCTGTGGCCAGAGAGCAGTGAATAAACCTGACCCTGTGGGAGTTGTGTCACCAGCCCTCGTGTCCCAGTTTTGTGCTGTAGTCTGTGGATGAGTTTGCTGCAGGGTGACAGTGCTCTGGAGGCAACACTGAGTGATTCTTGAAGCAAGAGAGCAAAACCCCAGCAAAAAGTCAGTGTAGAAGTCTGAGCTTTTTGTCTCAGAGCATTGAATCAATGTAGTACCAATCTGCTGGTAGCTCCAATGAGACACATTAAAAATACAAGCAGCAGAAGCTCTGAGGCAACACAAACCATAAATCACAAGGATTTATGATGTGGAAAGGAAAAACTTAAATTGCCCCAAATTAGCGAGAACTAATAGGAGAGAGAGCACCTTGGATCTGCATTCTTGAGCAAAGCTGGTGCAGCCTGCAGGCCTCATGGGGAGCTCTTTCCCTCCCAGCTCTTGCTGCCAGAGCTGATGGTTGTGTTGGAGGAGCTGTTGCTCACTGCAGAGGGCAGTTTGTAGATGGCAGGGAACGGTGCTGGTTCATAACTCAGCTCACAGCAGCCTTCAGCTTCAGGCATTTCAGTGAGGACTGAGGTGTCTCTGTCAGCACAGAGAAAGAACAAGGCTGGGCTTCTTTGTGGGAGCTGGGACTGGCTGTGTTTCAAGCTCTCGTGGGTGCCATTGGCACTGCGGGTGCTGAGACTTTATTGGGAGACTTCAAAACTTCAGAGGTTTTGAAAACTTGGAATGCTCCCTGTTCTTTAAAGAGCAGGCCTGAAATTCCCAAGTGAGAGTCTGCCTTTCAGGTTGTCTTTTACAGTCACTGATAGAAAGGCAATTACTTCCAAAAGGAAAGATGCATGAAGGCCTATATTGACTCAGTGTTCCCTTTGCTTCCCAGATATCCATCTGATCTACCTCGCCAGGAGGGCTGCCTTGCGAAGGAGGAAGGGACCGAGGGAGAGCCTGTGAACATCGGGCAGGTGGAATCCCTCTATTTATAGATAGATTTATAGATGTCTATAGTGATATTTATATATCCATGTAGTTACATTTATAGTTACAGTTGTGTTTATATGTGCATAGATCTGTATAGTTAAATGTATAGTTATAGATGTGATATATTTATATGTATGTATTTTCATTCATAGATTTGCAGAGTTACATTTATATACTTGTAGAGTAACATTTATATATATATAAAAAGTTATATTTATAAATGTGCACAGTTGCTTAGTTAGAGCTATCTGTGTGTTTAGATGCATAGATTGATGTTTATATAGGCCTAGGCTGCATTTTAAGCCTTTTCCCCCCTTGGCTGCCTTTTTCATCTCTTGTTTTTCCCCCTCTGTCCCCTCTTGCTGTGCTGGGTCCGAGCTGGCGGCCGGGCCGGGCGGAGCAGCAGTGGCAGCCCCGGGTGTCCCTGGAGCGGTGGGAGCTGCCGGTGGCCCCAGGCACTGTGCCCTGAGGAGCTGCTGGAGGACGGTGAGGCACAGGGGGCTGGGGAGAGGTGACACTGAAGGGACGGTGACCTTGAGGTGCTGGTGGGGCTGAGTGGTTTGGGGGAGCAGAGGGCGAAGTGGCACTGAGGTGACAAGGAAGTGGCACAGGCTGCGGAGAGTGGCAGATCTAAGGGGAAGGGACGGGTCAGAAGGAACTGAGGGGCGTGAGAGGACTGGGGGGGTCTGAAGAAAATGAAGGGGGCTGCGGGTTTGGGGAGAGGATGGTGGGGCTGAGGGGATGGAGGGGGCCAGCAGGGAGCACAGAGGGGTCCGGGCCTGCGGCTCTGCCAGCCCTTGGAACCAGTTCCAGAGCCTCCCCTTCTGCCACAGCTGCCCTGAAGATCTTGAGAAGAGCTGGAGAGTGACGGGAGCCAGCAGGGAGAAGCTGAAGGCCGCCAGCGAGAGCAGTGAACGGGGACCTGGTGCTGCCGCCCGAGAGCCTGGGTGAGGCCCCAGGGCCGGTGGGGCAGGGTGGGCGTGAGGGTGGCGTGGGCTTTGGCCGTGGGCACTGCCCGGCTCGGCAGGAGCGGGCCCTGCCCGTGCTGGGGCCGCTCAGCGCGGCTGCCCCGGGCGGCACAGGGGCTGTCCTTGGGCAAGGCAGCTGTGCCGGCAGGGCCCGGGAGCTGTGCCGGCTGTGCCGGGCTGCCGGGGGCTGCGGGACAGTCCCGCCGGGGCTGCGCTCGCCACAGCCTGGCCCGCTCGGCCTGGTTTTTCTTTCTGACCCTCCGGGGGAGGCTCTGAGATTTTCTCTTCCCTGGTGGAAGTGCAGGTGCTGCCCAGGGAAACGTCCCGATCCTGACTCAGGGTTCCCTTTGCTTCCCAGATGTCCCATCTGCTGTCCCCGTCCAGGAGAGCTGCTCTGCATGGGAGGAGGAGACTGAGGGAGAGCCTGGGAACATCGGCACCTGCAATCCCTCCTGATTTAATTCTAGAATTGTGGAGTTGGACTGAGATAGTGACAAGTATAGGGATATTTACACATGGACATTTATATCTGTATAGGTGTATTTATGTATGTGTATCTAGTTATGTTTAGAGATGTATGCTGTTATGCATATATGTACGTATCTATATACACACATGTATATGTATGTAGTTAGATATATGTGTATCTATGTATCTAGTTATGTATTTATATGCCTGTGTTCTGTTTACATCCATGGTTTGTTATATTCACTTATGTGTACAGTTGTACAGTTGTATAGTTCTATTGTTGGAGTCGTTTGGATTTTTATATTTGCTACATTGATATTTGTATATTTATAGATAGGATTCTTATGTATATGGTTATATGTGTCTTGTTATGTGTAATATGTAACACAATATATATTTTCATTGTACATTGTTATGGTTATATATTTACTTAGTTATATTTAAATACGTATGAATTTGTGTGGTTCTGAAATTGTATTTATTTAGTTCTAGGCCTAGGGTTATTTAGAGAGAGATATTTGTATATTTGTATATGGGCTGTACAGTTGTAGTAATATGTAATAAATTGTTAAACTTGAATTGATATTTGTGTATCGTGAGTGGTTGTAGAGGCTTCCAGTAAATTAATTTTTTTAACCGAAGCTGATATTTGTACATATTTACATAGCCTGACTGTAAAAATAAATTAGTTTTTTAAACTTCAATTGATATTTGTATATTTGTGTATTGGCAGTGTGGGTGTAGCAATTTAAAATAAATTTAATTTTTAAACTGAAGTTGATTTTGGTGTGTTTGTACATAAGCAGTGCACGTGTAACAATCTGCAATAATTTCAATGTTTCAACTGGAAGAAGGGTAGCTTTGTGCTATCCAAAGCAATGGGCAGATGTGAACGGGATGATGCTGGAGGATTTTGGCCATGAAAATCTCCAGCTGTGCCCAGCAGATCCCCCAGTTGCAGCCAGGCTGGGCAAGGAAATGGCAGATTTGGGATGGCAGCAGAGCCACACGTTGGGCACTAACTCGCTGCAAAGGCCTGCTGAGAAAACGTGACTCCCCTGAGCGTGGAACTGCAACCAGGAGCCACAATGTGTATTTTTATTGTCTTAGTTTGCCGAGCTAACCAACATCCTAACTTGTTTAACAGTCCTAATGCTTTAGCAGATGCTCTTTGTGGAGAAAAGAAGGAAACAGCCCATCGGGTACCTGGTGGCTAAAATTTGGTGTTGTCATTACAATCAGGGGCAAACGCATGAGTGCTGCATTTCCCCTCCGTGGTTTATGCTCTAGAATCATAGATGTGTTAGGTATTAACAGTGAGAGTCGTCCTAAGCTGCAAGGACCTCCCTTGATGTGTGAGGGAATCGCAGCCCTCTGCAAATGAAAACCACCCCTGGTGGCAAAGCTAGAGGAACAGTAGTAGAGTGTGAAGTATGTGGTGAACTGTAATTGCACCAGGCACTTTCATTTGCAAATATGGGTTGGTTAGGAGAAACATCCCATACTTTGGACTGATTAGATCCAGAGTAATTAACTTAACACAAAGGTCCATTTTCACAGATCCTAAAAGGTCTATTTCTTGCGGCTCAAGAGTTGCACGGGGAAGGTCTGAAACCCACTGATCCCAAGCATCAGCGTGATTGCGTGATTGTAAAAGCTTGCTAACTGTCCTAGGCTTTGGCCAGTCATCTAACGGCAATCCAACAAGGCAAGTAGAAAAAGGATTGTCAGGAGTAGCAGTGGCTAAGCACAGAGTGTCTTGCCCTGTTGCATTGGCCAGGGTAACCCACACATTGGTTCTCGGCTGACTAACAGGCCACGCAGAAATAGCAGGCACTAAGCTCAGCAAAAGTGACAAGTACCATATTGGCACCTGCATTTTTCTGTTATTCGTTGCCATTTGCACTCCAGTGCATCCCAATGTAAGCCAATACCCCTTGATCACAAGGATATACAGTGTAACACAGTCCTCCTTGGTCACTGGTGCTCGATGCTCTCTCTGGTCAGAGGTAGCTCGAACTGCGCTGCCAAGGCCATCACCCTGTGCTGCTGTTATCCTCAGGATCTGGCCGAACAGGCGCTGGGATATTCTGCTGCAAATCAGGACGCACACACCTTGCTGGCACCCACCGTGGTCCAGTGTCTGTGGGAACACAAGCGTATCCAGGCCCCCAAGTGACAAGGTCCCAGGGGCCTTCCCACTGGCTGGTAAGCAAATTCCTTACCCATCCTTTAGCTCGAGGCAAATGTGTTTCACTGGTGGACTGCAAGGAATAAAAATGATTTAAAGTTGAGGGATTGTTTGAATGAGCCGGTATGGTCAAGTGATTTATGGTATATACAGCTTTCAAAAGTCTGGACTGCGGGGTTTCCCCTTGCATTCTCCCTTTTTGTTTTTCTAAAACAGTTTTAAGTGTGTGATGAGCATGTTCAACAACAGCCTGACCAGTGGGAGAATGAGGAATACCAAATTTGTGAGAGACACCCCACAGACGTAAAAAATTCGTAACTTTCTGAGAGGCGTAGGCTGGCCCATTGTCAGTTTTCACACAGGCAGGTATGCCTAAAGCAGCAAAGGCTCTTCACAATTGCTGTGGCCTATTGAGATTGGCTGCTTAGCAGACAATGACAAGGCTGTCTAACAAACAATGACCATTCAAGCAGTAAAACAATTAGCTCTACAGGCAAAAGTATAGTAGTTACATATTATCCACAAGTTCTTCCTTGTACACTCTCAAGGTCCCGTAACAAGAACATCCTCTCCTTGTGTCCAGAACATCTTCTCTCATTGATTATCTTCTTGGCTTTCTCTGTGGGTTTCACTGAAGCTGCAAAATTTCCACTGTAAAATTCTCATGGGTAAATTCTGACCGATTTTAAGAAGAAGCGCAGGCAGAGCAAGCTGAAATAAATTTCCTTTTTCTACTCCAGCTGCCTTTGGTGCCCTTCTCTCTAGGCAGTGCTGCTGTAGCAATGTGCAATCAGTGAAACTTTGAAACTGTAAGGGGTGTTGATCTGTGTCATTGGGAGCAATGAGCAGATTTAGCCTTAGGATCCAAGAGAGTTTGGGCAAGCAGTGGTGATGGGGGTTGGGGGAAAATAGGCAGGCATGCCCTGCCGATCCCCCAGTTGTGTAAAGGCCAGGAAAGAAAGCGTCCAAGGCTTTGGGTAGGCAGAAGAGCCACACTGCATTCGGGGAGAAGGTGCTGCAAGGGCCTGCTAAGGAAAGCTCCAATTGCCATTGGGAAAGTGGGCAAAGGAAAGAAAGCCCCAATGCAAGAGGGCATCTCGCTTCTTTCGGGACAGCCCAACACAAAGCACTCTATGCTTCTTGGCCTTTCTCATGTCCCACTTTTCAGCTTTGAGCATGGGGAAATCACCTGCCCATCGAGAGGCACCCTTGACTTTTAGCCTTGGCCTCCAGAGCTGGAGGCAACCTCCTGCCGCCGGGGCGAGCGCCGGGAACGCAGCCAAGGTGCTGCCTGAGAAGGTCGGCTGCGGGCTCTCCAGCAACGGAGGGCAGAGCACAAGCGCGTCTGACGCACGCGGGCCGTCAGCACTCTGAAGAGGTGGGACATCCTGCTGCAAACTGGGAGCCTTTGGACAGCCTCGACTCGCACTTAGGCCAATGCAAAGGAGCAGCACTGGATGGATCGTGGGCAAAAGTGATGTGGCTTTTCCCCCTGAGCTGCGCAGGCCTTGGGGAGAGGTTGCCTGGTCGCAAGGTGCAGGCCTGCCCGCCCTGTTGAATTCCTGAACTTAGAGAAAAAAACTAAAAACCTTAAAAAAATTATAATAACTGTTTAGTTATATATATACACATATATATAAAAGAGAGGGTACATATTAGAGGGGGCGATAGAGTAGGGGATTCGGGAAATCTCTAACTTCCGAGTACCTCAGGCAGTGGGGGAAGGAAGAGGGTGATGCACCTGGAAATTGGCATCAAAAGGAGGCTGCATCCTCCAACAATTTGAGAGACCTCATGCCAAATGTCCCGTGGCCTCTCCCTTTATTCGAATAGCATTCCAGCACTCCTCTGTGTGGTTTCCGGACATAAACCTCTGGCGTTGTGCATGTTTTTCCGCACAGGGAGACGCCCTAATCCTTCAGCGACCGTTCTCAAGCTCCTCTCTGCTTTCTAACACACCGCGAAGCCCCGTGTCCTCGCTGCTGCCCGCGTCTCCCGCGGCTCTCTGCCGGCCGCACCCCAGAGCTCCCGGCTGCAGCTGGCAGGGCCTCAGCGCCCTGTGCCCCGTGCCCTCGCGCCGCGACGGCCGTGCCAGGCCCTGCTCGCTGCCCTGAGGCTGCCACTGCTGGCCCCCGGTGCTCTCCAAGGGCTTCTCCGGGGGCACCTTCCTGCGGCCTTTCAGTGCCTGCTCAAGGCCCAGCCGAGAGCTGCACAGGGGCTGTGTCCAAGGGCCTGGCAGGGCCAGTGGCTTCCCACGGACAGAGGGCGGGCTTAGGCTGCAGATGTGGAAGAAGTTCTGGGCTCTGAGGCTGCCGAGGCCCTGGCCCGCGCTGCCCACAGAAGCTGTGGCTGCCCCAGCCCTGGCAGCGCTCCGGGCCAGCTTGGACGGGCCTTGGAGCGACGCGGCCTAGTGGAAGGTGTCCCTGCCCTTGGCAGCAGGCTTGGAACAAGATGATTTTTAAGGACCCTGCCAAGCCAAGCGCTTCTGTGACTCTGTGATCGCATGATCCCGGGCCAGCCGGCCTTCGTTTCGGATTAGAACCATGTAAGGCCTGTAAGTTTGGTTGAGTTCAAGGAGACTGCTGACGAGCCCAGATTCCCAGCACGTGACATTTACCAACACTCCAGGTCTGGCTGAGACCAATAAACCCTTGCACACTCCAGATTCTGCAAGATTGCATTTTATTGAATCAAGAACAAAGCCGTTTCTGGCTTGCCACTCCTAAACGCACTAACTATAGAGCATTGCTCTGTATCGCAGCAGACAGTGGCACTAAATATCTGCTCTATTGTTCTTATTTAAACAGAATTACATATTCAACTCTTTATAATTATTTTGATATGCTATATTAATTACATGTTTGGTATCTTTGATTTTATTTATATGAGTATCTTGTTTTTTAAATGATAATTTCCTATTATAATTAATAAACTTTATAATATATCATCTTTATACGCTCTCTATATATCTATATCGTCTATGAAATACAAATCGAGATTCTTATAGATACAAAATTTCAGGTCAGCTCCAACACAGTTGGTCCAATGCTGACCTAAAGGTGTCCCTTCGAGGGACAGAGAGAGACACCGTCCATTGACTGATCCCAGGCAAGCAGTGCTACTTTTTCTTCTCGCTCGTTTTTTCCTGTTTCTTGTCTCTTTTTCTCTCCCACATTCCCACTTCTTTCATCCTCTCATTTTCGGCCCTTCCCAAAGGCTGGCAACAATGGCAAGTTCCAAGTGGGCTTTGGTGACTTTGGCCATGCATGGAAGGCATGTGCTCTCTTCATGTGCATCCTCAGGAGTGGGAAAGTTCCTATGCCAGTAGGGCTTCGTGTGGGTCTGGGTGGCTTTTTTGGAAAATGAAATGATACAACGAGGTAGAGTAAAGCCTCCTGTGGCCCTCCAGCTGCTGAGGCAGCAGGAGAGGCCGTGGGACCTTTGCCAGAGTCTTGGCACACATCCTCTTCTCCTTAAAGGAGCAGATTCGTACTAGGAGGTGGTTCCCTGCCACCAGCTGCCAGCAGCACAAGCGCAGCTCTGTGCAGGAGAAGCTCTTTCAATGGCCGGGGTTAAGGATTGCAGTGACGCGACGCTGCAGATCCAGGTACTCCCATCTGGCCTGGCAGCAGGCACGGGGATCCATCGCCAGGCGATGGAAGAGGTTGGGTGGCTCAGCCATTTGAACATCGTGGGGCAAAGCGATCTCCTCAGGAAGCTTCTGGTTGCCCACAATGAAGTGGTTGAGGCGTTTTTCTACCAGGGATAAGCACAGGCTCCTGTTGATATCTATCAGCTGGCTCAGGAAATGTCTCCTGCGCCAGCATGACGCGGCTCTGGTGTTCAGCAGGTGCATGACAATGGTCTTGATGGTATAGGTGGGAAAGCCTATGCCCAGCAGAACACGGCTGAAGAACTGCAGGCATCGGAGGTGCAAGCTGTCAGGGGGGGCCTGCCTGGCGATGTACTTGAAGAATTTCATCTCTGCCACGGCGTAGGTCTCAGGCCACATTGTGCTTGGCGTTCCGGCGCCTCTAGGCTGGCTGCTCACAAAGATGTCTGAGGCACCTTGCCGCACCCCAAACAGCATCTCAATGCGGAAGCTTTCTCTGCCGTTGGTCACCTTGAATCGGCAGGAGCGTCTGGAGGGCAGCAGCACTAAATGCCAGTTGTGTGACTGAGGCAAAGCTCGCCAGATGGCTCTCACCAGCTGGTAGAACCAGCGGGCCGTTTTGTGCACGTCCAGGTAGGAGCCCGTGCACAGGGTGTCCAGGAGGCTGGGATCCTGATTGCTCCTCAGCTCCTCCTCGGGGTGGTGCAGGAAGCAGAGCATGTTCTCACCCTGCTGCTCCCTCGTGCAGGTGCACTCCAGCCGCACGCGGACACGGAAGTTCCTGCCGTGCCTCTGCCCTGCAGTGGCCGGCTCCAGGTGGAAGCTGTGCCCTCGGGGAGGAGTCATGGGGATGAGCACGCGGTACACAGGATCCTGCTCACGGGGACTCCAACCTTCGAAGGCACTGCCCACCCCGATGGCTCGGTGCAGTGCTGGGTAGAAACTGTTGGACAAGACGTGTCCAAAGTAAACTGTGAAATTGTCCATCAGGTCCATCGTCCACTCACAGCCTGTCTGCAGGTCCTGTAAAGGCCACTCTATGTGCTCCACTACCATCCTTCCTATGTTATCTTGAACACGATGATCTACTTCGTCTCCAACATCATCTTCATTTGAATCCACATCATCTTCTTCATTCTCCTCTCCCCTCAGGCTCTCTTCTATCTCCATAAACCAGAGGGACACAACAAGGACCACGAACCAAGCAATAGCAAGGACCCACCAGCTCTGCTTCAGGGCGAGCTGCTCCACCTCCCACTCCAGATGAAGCCTCTCCACTTCCAGGCGCATTGCACGCACCTCCATGCTCAGACGCGTCACCTCATCCAAAACATCACCCACGGGCTGCGGGTACTCAAGAATGCTTTGCAAGAGCAAGAACCACAACACCCAGTAACCCATGGTCTGCAGGAGGATGGAGAGAAGGCCGTGAGTGGGGCTGTGAGGGAGGCAGCTGGCAGTGGGGGCAGCAGGGACGGCAATCACAGGGATGTGGGGGCAGGAAGGACAGGGCCCCAGACAGCTGGCAAGCAGCAAGGCCTGTCCTGCTGCCCTAGGAGCAGCAGAAGCAGCAGCAGCAGCAGCAGCAGCAGCAGCAGCAGCAGCACCAGCACCGTGCCCTGCCCTGTGCTCTCCCATCAGGGGCTGTCTCTGCATGCAGGGGGAGAAGCCAGCCTCAGCTGCAGCGTTTCTGCCCCGGCCCTTGTCCCCAGCCCAGCCTCCCCGCCACGTGTGCACTCACCGCTTGCCCAAGCAATACAGGGCCAGCGTTACCTGCTGGGGCCTTTCACAGCTGCCCCCATTGTGACACGTCCCCCGTCATGTCACAGGAGCCACAGCACATCACAAGCTGGCCAAGCCCACCCTTTGTCCCCAGCCCAGTTCAGCCTCTCAGAGTGGCCCTGCTGTACTGCTTGAGGCTGCTTTTGAGTGAAACTTCTTCACAGAACTTCCCTTGCTCTTTCTTTTGTCTTTCTTAGCAGCTGCCCTCAATTGGCAATCTCTTAGATAGCCATGTTGGGAGGCACCCCTGAGGATCATGGAGTCTAAGCCTTGACTCCACACTCTTTGAGCTACACTTAAATCTCTGAGTTGTCGAGGTCGAAAAAGACCCTGAAGATCACACAGTCCAACCGCACACTGAACACCGCCTACTCCCCCCATCAGCCACGTCCCCAAATGCCACATCCACAAAAAGGTGAGGAGGGCTGCCTCTCATCCCACCCCCTCTGGCTGTGCTGGGCTGCCTGAGTGGTGCAGACAGTGGAGGGAACTTGTGCAGGAGGAATCAAGGGTCCCTGGTGCCACTGGGCAAGCAGAAGCATTGGGGAGCCACCGGCAGCACCAGCACGTCCTTGCTGCTGGCACTGGCAGCCTGATGTTGGGCAGGGCAGAGAGGCCAGCAGGGCAGAGGCTCCCAGCTCAGCCACGCTCAGGCTGCTGGGGCTGGGTGGCTGCTGGCCAGTGGCCCTTTGTGCTGAGGGGCTGCTCTGCCAGCGCACCTCGGTTCTTGCAGGCTGATCCCCAGCAAGGGCCTGCAGTGGCCCCATCCGGCAATGGACGAGGACTTGACCTCTCCCTAGGTGAGTTTGGGAAGCAAAGGTGATCTCTTCTTTGGCCGAGTTGCCCTCACTTGTTCCCCGAGTGTGGCCATGCAGCTGTGGCACCCTGAGGGAGGGCATCCCCTGGACGGGCAAGGGCACTCACTGGATCGTGACCACTGGAGATGGTTGTGCAGGGACAGAGAGCCTGCAGTGCTGCCCACAGCTTGGAGAAGGGCAGGGTCAGGGCTGGGGCAGCTTCTCCCAGTGACACACCAGCTCTCAGGAGCCTCTGAGCCACAGCCACACTTGCAGCTGCCTGCTCCCTGCCTGGGGTTCTGCATGGCTCCACATGGCGCTGAGAGCAGGCAGGGCAGGGCAGGGCAGGGCAGGGCAGAACAGGCTGTGGCAGGGGTGGCCTGGTCGTCTTCACTGACGGCTTTTGGTTCTCTTTTCCTCTGCAGCAGCAGGGACCGGCAGCAGCAGCAGCAGCAGCGGCAGCGGCAGGACGAGGAGGAGGTGTCTGCCCTGGGCCTTTGCTCTGCGGCGGGGCCCAGCTGGGGCTGCCCGGGCGCCAGGGCAGGAGGGCTCCGGCTGCAGCAGGGCGCTCTTCGGGCAGCCCCTGGCAGCCGTCTGCGCGGAGGACGGCACGCTGCCCCGGCCCATCCAGGTGAGGCAGCCGCACAGGGGCTGCCCGTCCCTCCCTCTGGATGCTGTGCAGCCAGTGTCCCCATGCATGTCCCCCAGCCATGGGGCACTGGGCTCTTCAGCCATGCCTCAGGCTTCTGCTCCCAGCCCCTTTGCAGCAGGAGGCAGCCAGCCCAGGCTGGGGCAGAGCTCTGGGAACAGGGCAGCTCCTCACACAAGTCCCTGCCCTCCTGCCTCTCCTGCAGGAGCTGCTGGCTGTCCTGCACCAGGAAGGGCCAACAACAGAAGGCATCTTCCAGAAAGCAGAGAGCGCCAAAGCCCGACAGGAGCTGCGGCAGGCCCTGGACCACGGCCTGCCCGTCGACATGGCAAGCCAGCCGGTGCTGCTGCTGGCCATGGTCCTCAAGGTGAGCCCTCCGGAGCTGCAGCTGCAAAGGCTCCTGCCTGGGCCACCGTGCTCCAAGGCTCACGGGCAGCCCTTGGCATTGCAGGACTTCCTGCAAAGCATCCCCGGCAAGCTCCTCGTCACCGACCTCTATGAGGACTGGACGGCTGTGATGCAGATGGCCAGCAGGGAGGACAAGATCAGTCAGCTCAAAGAGTAAGCGTGGGCAGCTTCCAGCTCTGCAGCAGGCACTGCTGGAAGCCTGGCACTCTCCTGAAAGGGGACGCTCTCCTGAAGGGGCTGTGTTTTTGGGCAGCTCGCTCTTGCTGGCTGGCAGTCCCATTTTGGGGCAATGCATGGAGAGCCTTCCCTGGTGTGGGCTCAGGGGAAATCAGGAGCCGGGCAGCAACGCCCTGCATCCTTCCCGCGGGAGCGCTGGAGCCCTGACCGCTGGCTGGGAGCGCCTGCAGAGCTGCGCAGCAGCCGCTGGCTGCCCCTGCCTGGGGCCAGCTCTGGGGGCGGCCACGGGCAACATGGGCCTGCTGATGGATGCTGCCTTCCCGTTCCCTCAGGGTGGCCAAGAAGTTGCCCGCAGCAAACCTGCTCCTCCTCAGGCAGCTGCTGGCCCTGCTGCGACTCATCGGCCAGCACGTGTCCAGCAGCAGAATGACCTGCAGCAGCCTGGCCGTCTGCCTGGGGCCAAACCTGCTGAGCCCACCCCAGGAGGAGCAGCTGGAGCTCGAGGCCATGCTGGTCGACAACAAGAAGGTAACGCTGGCTTCAGCAGCCGGCTGCAGCCTTGCTGGCCAAAGGCAACTTGGCTGCCCAGAGGTGCCTGTGCCTGGCGGCCCCTGTGTCCAGCCAATGCCAGTGCGGGAGCTGCCTGCAAGAGCTGCCCCCCAGCTAGCGCCTTCCTTCTGTGCAGAGGCAAGGCTCAGCAGCGATGGCAAGGGCTGCTTGGCACGCTCTCAGGCCCCTGGGCTGAGAGCAAGGCTTTCCTGTGTGCAGGTGAATGCTCTGGTGGACTTCATGTTGGAGAACTCAGATGACATCTTTGGGGAAGAGGTAGCTGGCCCCAACGAGTCACCAGCGCCCACAGAGCGATGCACAGGTAGGAGCAGGAACAGAGCCTTGTCCCAGCCTGGGACTCAGGGCCTCAGAAATCTCAGCATCAAGAGGACAAGCAGTGTAGGGCTTGCCTGTGGGTTTTGCTTTCTTTGTTCTTGTCTTCCAAGTTGTCACTTTGCTGCACATGCTTTTGCTTTCTAGAGATGCACCGGGAAGAGGACAGTGGCCTTGAAGGAGGAGAAGATGAGGAACCCCAGGCAAAAAGCAGACTGGATGCACCTCCCTCTCTTCCTGAGACCCAGCAAGAAGATGGCGGAGAGGCCACGGTGCTGGAGGCCCAAAGAGCAGAGGTATGGCAGCTGCACAACGCCTGGCACAACGTGTCCCAGAGAGGCGAGCAGTTTGTCATGAGGCCAAGGAACTGCTGTGTCTCCTCCTGACAGCGCAGCTCTGCAGCCTTCCTTCCTTCCTTCCTTCCTTCCTTCCTTCCTTCCTTCCTTCCTTCCTTCCTTCCTTCCTTCCTTCCTTCCTCCCTCCCTCCCTCCCTCCCTCCTTACTTTCCTCCCTTCTGCCTTCCCCACCTCCCTCTACCCTTCTCCCCCTACCTTTCCCACCCTCCCCTCCCTCTCCCCTCCTTCCCTCCTTTCTCCCCTGAATCCTCCTGTTCCCCCCTCACCTCCACAATTTCTGCTTTAGGCACCTCCAGCTTTGTCTCCAAACACCCATCAGAGCTCCACAGAGTCGCTGGCAAAGGCCGAAGCCCCAACGAGCCTTTCTGCATCAGGAAGGTAAAAGGAGCCTGCGCTGGTTCCAACAACAAGGGGCTGAGCTCGTGCCTCCCGGCTTTGCCTCTCTAATCCAACTTTGTGGCTAAAGGCTTGCAGGCTGCTGCCCCCAGGAAGAGAAAAAGAGAAGGAAAAGACAGCGAGAAGAGGCCTGGCCAGAAGACAGGGAATACCAGCCGGAAAGGAAGAGGAGGAGGACACACTGAAGACGGTAGAAACGCAGGAACCTCCGGCAGGGCAAGAAGCCCAGGTATGGATGTGCCAGGCTCTGCTGCCCACCTTTCTCTCCACACCACCCTAAGTCAGCCCAAGGTGCTGGCAAGGGCTGCTGCTGGGCAGGGCTTGGCAGGAGCTCCATGGCAGCTGTGCAGGGGCTCTGCAGCCCTTGGCTTCCTCCATGCCCACGTGCTGAACCTCTGCAGGAGGACGGCTCTGCGCGGGACGAAGCGGCCGAGGGAGAGGCTGTGAAGATGGGGCAGCTGGAACCCCTCTCCCTCTAATTCTGCTTCTAGATGTTTATAGGGAGACATATCAAGCTCAGGTTTTCATTCTACAGGCCGCTCTTTCACGTGTTCTATGGCAATGGATAATTAGGCATGTCTCTTGGTACCTGTAGAGGCATATGCTGCTTTGTCACCTCTACCTCCACTCTGCTGCCTCTGTCCTCTCTTGCCTTGCCCGCTGTGCCACCTCTGTGCCCTGTGGCTGTGCTGGGTCTTCTGGGCTGGCAGCCGGCCCGGGCCGAGCAGCACTTTCAGCCGCAGGTGCCGGCTGCACCCACCTGATGGGAGCGGCAGGAACCGCCGGTGGCGAGGCAAAAAACAGGGTGGGAGCTGCGGGCGTGAGGGTGGCGTGGGCTTTGGCCGTGGGCACTGCCCGGCTCGGCAGGAGCGGGCCCTGCCCGTGCTGGGGCCGCTCAGCGCGGCTGCCCCGGGCGGCACAGGGGCTGTCCTTGGGCAAGGCAGCTGTGCCGGCAGGGCCCGGGAGCTGTGCCGGCTGTGCCGGGCGCTGCGGGACAGTCCCGCCGGGGCTGCGCTCGCCACAGCCTGGCCCGCTCGGCCTGGTTTTTCTTTCTGACCCTCCGGGGGAGGCTCTGAGATTTTCTCTTCCCTGGTGGAAGTGCAGGTGCTGCCCAGGGAAACGTCCCGATCCTGACTCAGGGTTCCCTTTGCTTCCCAGGTGTCCCATCTGCTGTCCCCGTCCAGGAGAGCTGCTCTGCACGGGAGGAGGAGACTGAGGGAGAGCCTGGGAACGTCGGCACCTGCAATCCCTCCAGATTTAATTCTATTTATAGAGATGAGAGAGTTGGAAGAATGGGGATATTTACATATGTATATCTATTTGGATAGGTATATTTATGGATGTATATTATATTGATGCATGTATGTTGATCTGTTTACATCTGTAGTAATATTTACATACTTGTTCAGTTATGTATCTGTATAGATCTATTGATGGGATTGGAATGATTTTTTATAAGTACATTGATATTTGTATATTTATAGATAGGTTTGTTATGTGTCTATTATATATGTCTTGTTATATGTACCATGAAATATGTAATATATATTTACATCTGTATATTGTTATGATTATACATGTATTTACTTACATTTCAATATGAATGGAGATGTTTAGTTCTATAATTCTATTTATTTAGTTCTGGATCTGGGATCCTTTAGAGAGGGATATCCACATTTTTATATTCATATATGGGCCGTGCAGTTGTAGAATTGTGTAATAAATTAAATTGTTAAAGTTCAATTGATATTTGTGTATAGTGAGTGGTTGTAGAGGCTTCCAGTAAATTAATTTTTTAACTGAAGTGGGTATTTGTATATATTTACATAGCATGATTGTAACAATAAATTAGTTTTTTAAACTTCAATTGATATTTGTATGTTTATAAATTGGCTGCACAGGTGAGTGTAGCAATTTAAAATAAATTTAATTTTTAAACTGAAGTTGATTTTGGTGTATTTGTACATAAGCAGTGCACATGTAACAATCTGCAATAATTTCAATGTTTCAACTGAAAGAAGGGTAGCTTTGTGCTATCCAAAGCAAGGAGCAGATGTGAACGGGATGATGCTGGAGGATTTTGGCCATGAAAATCTCCAGCCGTGCCCAGCAGAGCCCCCAGCTGCAGCCAGGCTGGGCAAGGAGACGGCAGATTTGGGATGGCAGCAGAGCCACACGTTGGGCACTAACTCGCTGCAAAGGCCTGCTGAGAAAACGTGACTCCCCTGAGCGTGGAACTGCAACCAGGAGCCACCCGGGGAGGAGAAATCCACCCCATGCCACGGGGAGCTCTTTAGGAAGCGCTCCAAGTGTCCCTCTGAAGGTCATCCTGGAGAGCAGCAGCAACCAGGGATCCTGAGCCAGCTGCGCTGCCTTTGGCAGCACTTTGGCAAAGGAACTGGAGCAAGGGCGAGGCAACAGTGACTGTACCTGCTGCAGGCCAGGGATGAGGGAAGGGCCATGGACACGAGTGCTGAAATGCCCCAAAATCCGGAAGGATGGTGGAGAACTGGGAAGCAACAAGTTTCCCAAGCACTGAAGTGATGGAAGGCCTTTTAGTGAAGTTCCCTGAAGGAACTCGCAGGGGAACTGATGCTGTAACAAGTAGCACCTGGAGGCAAAAATGTAGTAATGCTAGGAGATGGTCTATGAGCCCCACAGGCAAGGGCTTAGGAAAAGATCAAGTATATATTTTATACAGTCTATTTATTATATTAGATCTATTAAAACACATCCTGTATCGTGCTGTATATGATAAATTACATAGATGAGAAGAATTTTTATTTCATATAGATTTGAAATATTCTTCCAGCTTGGGAGACTGAAGATGTACTGCTGTCCAAAGCCTTCTGCCCACACAGCAATCAGCCCAGGGGTGTGTCCGTGCACACCCACCCACTGTCCTTGCTGTTCTCGGCATCTCTGGGCTGCTGTTGGCACAGAATTAGGATGAATTCAACTCGACAGACCTACGAGTGGGGTGTCCAGCTTGTCACGGACACTGCTGTGGCAAGGCACAACACAGAGCTCTCAAATCACTTACATTATCACACGTGCTTTCGTTCCTGCTGGGGACTGAGGAACTCTCAAAAGCACCAAGGATACAGAAAAGAGCTGCAAAGAATTGGCATCATGCTATTGCTGGTATCCTCAGGTAGGAAAATCTGTGGGGTTTTTTAAGGTCGTAACTTTCCAAAAATTAGGAGAGCTGCTCAGGGTCAGTAACTCACTTGTAAATGGTTTTATTGAAACTGGAGTGTTAACTGTGGACTTCGTCCTTGGTTAGAATCACCTGCCCTGACCTGCGGACAAAAGCAGCACCACCAGCAGAAGCTACGTCAGTCACTTTGCTCAAAAAGCTGTCTAAAATTTGTGAGAAGAAAGGAAAACACGTCAGACACTATGGATGCATGACAAGACTGGGAGAAATAGTTCCAAAGCAAAGGGCCGCAGCTTCTCTGGGACGCTGCCTGTGCTCCAAGGCAGGCGGGCTGCCCTGGCTGCCCAGGACCCTGCGCACCACGGGCTCCGCAGAGCTGCACAGCAGGGAGGCAGCTTCGGGCACCTCAGCCCCTGGCAGGAGTGGCCTCCTGGGTCTGCACGGCTGCCTGTGGGCAAACGCAGTGTGCCGGCCTTGTGCTCTTGGCCCTAGCCCGGCCTTGCAGGGCTCATCCTTCCCTGTCTGAAATGTGCTAAAGAGGGACTTGTTCATTTCCAGCTCTCCAGGGCATTCATTTGCACCACAAAGCACTGAAGGACTGAGGCCTCGACAACAGGCCCTGAGCCAAAGCTGCCCTCTAGATGACCCTTCCAACCAAACATTCTATGGGTCTGCTCCTTAACCAGGTCTTACCATCAATCGGATCTGTGCATCCATTCATTGGGGATACCTGTCTTTAGCTTTCGGCATTTAGAATCCGGACAAGGCCACATCTGGCCCTGTCTGTGGGTGTAGGCTCCGAGACAACTCCCTCAGTTCCTTCTCGTGCCATGGCCGGGCTCTGGGAGAAAACAAAGAGTGGAATGAAACCAGATGTCCCTGCAACAGAAGTTCTGTCAGATTGGTCATTCAGCACTATCAAAGCCGGGCTACCGACACCTAGGCAACAAGATAATGCTTGAGCTCTGCAAAAAGCTGTAGTTATGCAGAAAGAAGTAGTTCCTTTGTTTTCTTGCCCAGTTTTAGGCATCAGACTTTGAAAACTGTTGTGTTGATTTCAGACCAGAGGAAGAGAACAACTCCACTGTTCATCCTTTTTTTCCCAGCTCTTTCAAATGGTGTTATAAAATTTTTGTCCTTTCCTTTATTCTTTCATGGCCAGACAAAGATTTACTAGAAAACCATCAACTTACCCAAGCAAGCACGTTCCCTTTTCCACTACTTAAGTCCAGATAGTTATTGCTCTCCACAGGGTTCATAACTAGAATCAGACTGGCCATGTGGCACAAAGCTGGGCCTAGGTGAGAGCCCAGCAACCACAGACCTCTGTTTTTTCATGCTAAGATGGCTCATGCTCCTCCTTTCTCAAAGCATTTTCACTTCTTTCTCCTCGTAATAGTATATCCTATTGTTTTTTCAGCACAAATTCAATTAAGATCTAAATCTCAGAATGAAGCAATCAGCCTTGCATTCTAGTGAAAGGAATGAGGGACTTGTCTTTACAAACAAGCTGTGGGCCTGCTGCAAGATAAAACTAGTACTGAGAGAGAAAAGAAACAATGGGAAGGATTCCACTGATTGATGAATGGAAAGAAAGAGATTTGTCTTTACAAATTAATTATAGGTCTGCTGATAAATGAAATTGGATATTGAGAGATGAAAGAAACAATGGGAAGAATCACAAATTCCATAAGAATTAAAATAAAGGGGGGGTTATACATTAGAAGGGACTCAGGTCTTAGGCATTTTGGGAAGTCTGCACCTCTCAAGTACCTCAGGGGAAAGAGAGAGGGAAATGCAGCCGGGAAATCAGGATAAGTAAGAGGCTGCACCCTCCAAAAATTTGAGAGACCCCAGGGGAAATGCCCCATGGCCTCTCCCTTTATTTGAATAAAGTAACAGGACTCCTCTGTCTCCTTTTTGGACATAAACCTCTGGTGTTTGTGGATTAATTTTCCTGACACTAGTTTGCCTAAAACAGACACATTTGATTGCAATTTCCATCATTTGCTGTGCTGTCTGAAAAAAAAAAAAAACAAAAACCAAACCAAAAAACAAATTTCATTCTGTCATCAAAATAATTTTGTCCAATAACTTTGTCTAAATCTTAAACAATACCATTGCTCTGACCTTACCAGTGGTAATTTTGTGTGTTGGCTTTACAGGAGCACCTCAGCTGGTGCCAGGGAGTGCTGAGTGTGCCTCAGACCTCTGAATGTGTGGAGTTTGATTGCTGGAGTGCAGTGTTTTAACAAACATCCCCAAAGCCCATATCTGTTCCCATAAACAGCAGGAGCTCAGAGGAAATGCCTTGTGCTCCTTTTCACCTGCTTATCTCCACACACCGAAATACCCTGAGAATTATGACTGTACTCATCAGCAGACAAGGAGCTGTTATTTGGCTGAGTCAGTACTGACTGTAATACCACATACAGAAGTGATGTTCCCAGGAAAGTAAGGTACCAATTTTTTTGCTTAAGAGTAAGGGACAAATTCTCCCCACACTAAAATGTCCTCCTTTCTTATTTATTCAGGTGAGAATTGAATCTTGCTACCTAGAATGTATGTTTTTCTTTTACATTTGAAAAGAGGTCTAAACTGTCTTGTATCAAAGGAGTGACATTACAGAAACAAGATTCACCACCTACTTTTGATTTGGTTTGGTGGGGGGGAGGTTGATGTTTGGGGTTATTTTTTGTTAGCTTGGATTGGTTTAGTTCAGTTTAGTTTAGTTCAGTTTAGTTTAGTTCAGTTTAGTTTTGGGTTGGGGTGGTTTGGGAATTTTTGTGGGTTTTTTTTGTTTGGTTGGTTAGTTTGGTTTGGTTTGCCTGTTTATGGTTTTAGCCTGAGACCTACAGCATACAGGAAGGTAAAATCCCTGGCAGGTGCATACCTGGAAAGCAGTTGGATGCATAAGCAGGCAGACTTTTATTCCTAGCTTTAATAGAGTAAAACCTGCTCTGTTTCTTCATTTCTTCACTTGGTCCTTTTGCAACTATTTGCATTTTCTTTATCCTAAACACTGACAACAGTCACTTTAATTTCTTGGTTTTCTTTTACTTTGGCTTAGGTCTAGAATGCCTTCAAGTTCCTCTGGTAAGAAGGCATTCTTCACTGAAGGACACAGCAAACATATGAGGTGAGTTTTGAGTCTATGAAATGTCCAGGTCCTGAGTACTTCCCTTGACATGCGCTGCAAGATGCAGATGGCCGAGATGATGCTCCTGGACAAGAAGAGGCAGATATTTCTTCCATTGCTTGGTGATGCCCGAAAGATGGGCTGGAAATAAATCCCCACAGACCGATGTCTGTAGAGCAGGATTTGTTTATTGCAGCGCTGGTGGTGAGGGGGATTTTTCCTCCTAACTCACCCACCTTTGTCAAGTGCTGTGGTACATTTATACAGTACATTTTGCTCAGTGTTGCTGTGTCATTACAGCAGTATTACATATGCGCCGGAACTAATTTACACAGCACGATCTCATGGTTATCATGAATTAGATAATTCTTTGCACTGCGCATGCACTTCCCCAATTCGGGGGTCTTTGATGAGGCTTCTAAAGTCTTCTTTGCACTTGAACTTTTCAACTTTGTCTTCAGGGCATGCGCAGTTACGGTGCTCTTCGGTCCATCTGGTCTTAACCAGCCTAAATTCTTTGTTTTGTGGCTAATTGGCTTTGGCTTGCCAATTTCTCATTAGTACTACACTTGTCTATCTCTAAAGCTATACAACTGGTAAGTTGGTTTATTTTTATTTTCCCTCTTTTTCTCTATTCTGCATATAAGCAACTAGTTAACGATATACTAGCCATTACATTGTATAAAAGGTTATTCATATCAGATTATATGGGTATCAAAAGTTCTGATTCAGGTTATGTAAGCATCAGGTTATATAGGTATAGAAGTTATGATTCAGGCTACATAAGTAAAAGCTATGATTCAGGCTATATAAGTATAGAAAGCAATGCTTCAGGTTTTATTGATAAAAAGTCATGATTTAGGTTATATTGATATTAAGGTTACATAGATATCTTATAACCCAAGCTGTATAAGCACTTTGTTACTTTGACCTACGTTATATAGACATCATTGGCAAGAAGCTTTTCCAGCAAGCAGAAGGATGCAGGAGGGCACCTGAACCCCAGGAGCCCTGCAGAATTTGTCTGCCTCTCTCAGCTTGGGTGTCACTGATAAACACACAGGCTCACAGCCACACATCTGGATGAGGAATAGTCCACACCATTTGAAGTCCAAGAGCAGTATTCCAAAATCACTTCTGAGCTACCTTAGCCAGTGACTGAACTACCTGTGACAGCAGCCAGAACGAGATGTAATTATTACTGAAAACTCCCCTTCATCCCAGTTCTGTTCCTTTGCCACAGTCCTCACCTGAGTATTTCACCATGACCTTTAGTCCTCCTGGAGCTACTCAGGCAACAAATGCCATTTCCCCTCAGCAGAGTCACAGCCAGCCTGAGTGGGCACAGACGATGAGAATTTCTTCCACTTGAGGTACCTTGCACTCTTAAACGTCCCTGGAACGCTTCCACGAGCTCAGCTCACTTGAGGGAGGATAACCATCCTGGCAGACCTGAGCAGCATGCCCAGGAGACAGTGACCCAAACCAGGGCATCACAACTTCAGGTTTACCAAGACTTGTGCAGACATCACACAAAACAGTTCATGGACATATTCAGCTGAGGCTGAGGAATGTACAGAGAGACTTTAGTCAGGGGGGAGCAGCACTACAACAACCTGAAGTGGTGTTTGCAGACAAACAAACCCAAGTGAGCAAGCAGAGGGAGAGGCACAGGTTGCTTGTGAAGTTCAGCAAAGAACCATTTCACACCAAGTTCATCCCAAAACTGAGGTGCAGTTTCAGGGCAGTTACCATGAATTTTTGCTTTGTGGTTTTGTTTTTTGTATAAAAGACTTTACGTTCTCTCTTCTTACCCTCTAAAGTCCAGAGACTAAGGTGACCCCCTCAGTGTTGGTGAGCAGGTTTCAAAACCTGTGTTTTGAATTCACTGGACTCAAAAGCGTGGATACTCTGTACCTGGTGTTGCAGTAAGATTCACTTTGTCTGATGGGATTCTACTTCCTATGCAAATATTTTTAGTTATGTAAAACTTGGAATCTAGGTGTTCCCATACTAGGTTAAAACCACACCTGTAAGAAGGAAGAAAGTGATGAAGAGTCTCTTCCCCTTTCTGTAGCCAAGGAACCTAAGAAATACATGCTAAATTCAATGACTTATTACTTGTTTCCCAGGAATCAGTTTGCCAGGGATTTCTCACTTTTATCAGCAATCTAAGTCCAAATACAGACTCCAGGTAAATTGGTCAGAAAAACAGACATTTATTTCTTCAGCTTCTACTATTCATGGTGCTGTGGTTAGACCAAGTAACCTACAACACTGGCAGGAACACCCTTTGCCACAAGTACAGTATAGAAATAAACAGCAAAGGATGGGTTCAGGACCAGCAGTCAGTTCCCAGAAGATCAGGAACAGCTTGGGTGCTGCATGCCCACCATGTCTGCACCACCTTAAGGGACACTGCTATCGCAGGTGTTGGAGGAAAAATTGTCTAAGCATCTGAGATGAAAAGGTGAAGGCAGTGACACAGCTGTGTGCAAATCAGAAAGTGAAAATTGTGTCTTCCTAGGCTGCAAGGAGATCCTACATGCTAGCAGTAGAGCACAAAGGACAGTTTCAGCTGAAACACACACTAATGTATTGCAGATGTACTGAAAAGATTTATAATTTCTAACAGCTTCTCAAAAATAAGTCAGTATAGACTGTTTTAACGTTGCCCCTGTTGCATGTAATACCAGGAGACTAGTGAAAAAATATATTTACATAAAGCATATTTCACTTTCAGAACTGACTGTTCTTTAACTTGGAACTGCTAAGTATTCACCAGCAGGAAAAACACTAAGACTGCATTTTCAAAGTGGTAAAAATTGTGATTCAAAAATTACAGTGCCATGTAGGGGAAAAGGAAAGATATGGAACAGCAATAATACTTAAAGTGATCAGGCCTGTACATTGAGTTATGTCCTCTACAAATTATTTTTAAAGTGGAAAGCAGTAATTTTTAGAAAAAAATCTTAATCTAAAATCCTATACCACAGTTTTAAGGATTTTTCTTTCTTAAAAATTAACAACCTTTTCTGACGTTAATTTTTAAACCAATTTTTGGCCCAAACACTGAAATGTAATACCCATTATTTGCCTTGTGGTGTTTGTAACCGACATTAAATTCTACCAGTACTGTAGAAAATTGGGAAAGAGTCATGCTGCCAGACACAAGATAAACACACTTCTTTCTAAGTTTCAGTATCCTTGAAACACAGCTAAGGGTAACTTCTCATTCTTAGCCACAGAGTGCTGTGGAAAGGTCAGTGCAACCATAACCGTACTACAGGGGTGACTAAACCTCCCAATGGACAATCCACTTTTCAGCCACCTGCTTCCTCGTCTCTAGCGGGGCACAGGTCCAGCGTTCGTGTGTTTCTCATAACGCACAGAGATTCCAGAGGAGGTCTTCAAAGAGGCTTTCCTGGATGAAGCAGCACAAAGACAAATGTGTGGGGAATAAGGGCCATGAAACATGAAGAAAGATGTCCCTTCGTTTCTGAACTCCTGTCTTCTTTTTGCCTATTCATTAGAAATTTTGTTGCAATTCAGTTGCTGGGATAATTTTTACAAGGGTTGTTACACTGTGTTTAAAGAAAGACAAACCCCATCCCACCGAGGTGGATCATTCATCATTCAGGTACTGTTTTAAGCTATTTAAGATGAATTGGGAAGAGATTTTCTAGGCAGTGGGTTTCAATTTTCTGAGAAAGCCAGCACACAGAGGAAGAGATGACAGGGCATCTTTAAACCACTCAGTCCAAAAGACGATTCCAGAATGCGATGAGACCAACGATCCTTGTGTCAGCATGTCACCCACAGGGCAGGGACTGAAGTGACAGGGCAGGGCTCCTCACAAAGGCACCTGGAAGGAGGGCAAGAGAAGGCAGTGTCAGCTGGAACTCCAGATAAGCTGGATGTAAGGAGAACATCGGCTCTGTGTGTGGGATGAGCTTATGCCATAGCACCAAACATACTCACAGGAGCCCTCAGGGTTAAACGATGCAAAGACATTTAAAAAAGGCATAAATTTAAAAAGAGGGGGAAAATAAGTCTATTTTTCTCAGGTATGACTGAAAAGTATTTCCAGTTCAACAGTCAAGAGAGAATTTAAAATAAAAAGAACAAGTGACACTAAGCACAGATCATTGCAAGATCTCCTTTGTCAGTCTCCAGTGAAAAGCCTTGGCTGCAGGAGGCATTTTGCATTGGAACTCTTCCCAGACTGGGGAAAAAAAGAAGAGAAGAAGTGATTCCTGAGGAAAGAAAAAGGCAAAAACACTTGCTGAAGACACCAGCGTGAGTTCACTGCAACTGTAGGCCATTAATTCCTTGGGGAAAGCCACATCCTTCCACAGGGCAGGATTTTAGCTTTGATGACAAGGCTGACAAAATTGCTGACCCCTCCTGTTGCTGCTGTTGCTGACTCCAAAGAATGAGAAATGTACCAAACCTGCTGAAGACAGGCAGAGACAGTGAGAACGAACCATCCAGCAGGCTGGAAAAGAGGCAAAAAGAATGTCTTCAAGTCTCTCCTTGTCACCATTTCCCCTTCTCCCATTTGACCTGTCTGCTTCTAAGTGGAGAACTCTGTTTGCAACCCCAACCAAAATAGTGAAGCTATTCAGTCTAAGATCTTTTTCCTCACTTCACCCATGCAGAACACAGAGTGGTTTTGCTTTCACTGGACAAATACGAACCTCAGTTTCCCACGGCATTCCCCAAATCTGTACCGCTCTCTGAAAGTTCCTGCGCTCGCCTTGGTGCTTTGGGGTTGTGCTGCAAAGCGAGGCCAGAAGGATGATGGCACGCAGAGAAAGAAAGGGTTTGCAGCTCCCCTGCCGTGCCGTGCCCGGGCAGCGCCCCGGGAGCCGCCCCGCCCGCGCTGTGCCCGCAGCCCCGGCTTTGTGGCGCTCGTCCCCGCCGAGTCCGGCCCGCGCCGGGGCCGCGCTGGGCGCGCGCGGGGCCGAGCGCAGCGCCCCCCTCAGGCCGCGCGGCGCCGGCGCAGCCGCGGCCGTTGCGCTGCGGCCGTTGCGGGGCCAGTGGGCGAGAGGCGCGATGGCGGAGCTGCCGCTGCCCGTGGGGCTCGATGCCCGCACCTTCCCCGCCAAGCTGTGGCGCCTGGCGAACAGCCCCCGCGTCCGCTCCGTGCGCTGGGACAGCCTGGCCCAGGGGCTGCTCATCGACCGCTCTCTCTTTGAGCAGGAGCTGCTCAGCCCGGCCGGCGCCCTCGGGGCGGGCAGAGAGGGGCCGGCGACGTCTCCGGACGCCTTCACGGCCACTCAGTTCCGCAGCTTCCTCTGCCAGCTCCACCGCTACGGCTTCCACAAGGTGCCGGGCCGGGGTGGCGCGGCTGTGCGGGGCGATGCCGGGGCCTGGCTGCACTTCAGGAACCCCTGGTTTCGCCGCGACCGCCCCGACCTCCTGGTCCGCATCAAGCGCTGCACCAGAGCCAACAAGCAGCGACCTGCGGCCGGGCGGGAGGAGCGCAGACGCCGGCGCAGCCGCTTCCAGCAGCCGCACAGCGCTGGTGAGACGGGGTGGGAGCTGCGGGCGTGAGGGTGGCGTGGGCTTTGGCCGTGGGCACTGCCCGGCTCGGCAGGAGCGGGCCCTGCCCGTGCTGCGGCCCCGGGCGGCACAGGGGCTGTCCTTGGGCAAGGCAGCTGTGCCGGCAGGGCCCGGGAGCTGTGCCGGCTGTGCCGGGCTGCCGGGGGCTGCGGGACAGTCCCGCCGGGGCTGCGCTCGCCACAGCCCGGCCCGCTCTGCCTGCAGCTGGCCCAGCCCTGTGCCAGGGCTGGCGCTGCTCCTTGCCCGACCCTGGGATGCCTGGGGAGCTCTCCGTGGGTGCGTGTGAGTGCCGAGGTCTCGCTTTTGGTCCCGCCCAGCTGGAGGGAGCCTCCTGTCCCCTTGGAGCAGAGGGAAAAGACCTGGCAGTTGGGTTTCTGGCAGTTGCCTCCTGGCAGGGAATTGCAGCGGGTCAGTTTTCCCAGACTGTTGAACGAGCAGGGGAGCGCTAAATAGACAAGGAATTGGTTGTTGCAAAGGCCCAGAACATGTGGGGATGTTTTTCTTTCTCACCCTGCTTGGGAGGATGGGGGCTTTTCTCTTCCCTGATACAAGTACAGTTGCTGCCAAGGGAAACATACCTGAGGACCAATAGTCACACAGGCTTCCCTTTGCTTCCTTTCTTCTTCCCTCACTGCTCCACAGCTTCCTCACGCCAGAACTTCAGTGCTGCGTCACCTGAGGATTCAGAGCTGCCTCCAGGCCCTTCCAGGCGAAGTGCACGTGCTCAGGAGTGTGATGCTTCCCCAGCACCTCCCAAGAAAGTGTCTGCCTCCTCTGGACTTCCTGGGGCTTCATCAGGCGAACCATCAATTGACCTCATTCGCAAATTTCATCTGCGTAAGCTCACCATTCCACTGGTTCGCATGGACCTGAAATGCCACCCTGAGCTCATGGTTCGCCTGGTTCGCATCGACCATCAAGCTGCTTCCAGGGCCCTTCGAGAGAGCAGCAGCTGCACATCTGCAGAGCAGCACACCCCGGCCTGCAGCCCATCAGGTAGGGAAAGAGTTTCTACCCTTGCTTTTCAGAGAGGTCCTGGAAAGTGACTGAAGTATTTTCCCACAGTGCTCTGTCATGGGTAGGTCTCAAGTGAGAATCAGGTAGAAAGTTTCAAGTCGCCTAGGAAGAGGGACCTTGAATGCAAAAAAATTCTCTGTCTGTTTTTCCTGTCCTTCCACTGGATATGGAGCATCTCCTGAGCATTTTCCAGACAGCCTCTGTGCTGAGGTGCAAGGGTGAGGTGAAAAACATTGCCTAACAAGTGGTCAGTGTTAGGTGAACTCCCCTATTTCTTTGAACAAAGCCAAACTAGCATGGTGATAGGATATTGCAGATGTTTAAGACTGTCTGTGCTGCAAATGAAGCCCTGCCGTTGACATGAGCTCTGTGTGCTCCAGAACAGTTGCAGCTGCAGAATACGGCCTCATGCACAAGGTTGTTTTTAGAATAAGCTCACAGTTTAATTTCAGCATGTGTCTGAAGATTTCAGCTCTTCCTGGGTGCATCCACTTGCTGTGTGATCTGTCGTGATGAGAAACTCAAGCAGCCAGATCCAAAAGCTGCTGGGGAACTAGGATTTGTGATTATACTTTGTGATTATAAAGCTTTTATGTCCCTTTGGAGCAGAGGGGAAAGACATGGCAGTTGGGTTTCTGGCAGTTGCCTTCTCCCAAGGAATTGCAGCGGGACAGTTTTTTTAGATGGTTGAACAAATAGGGGAGAGCTAAACAGACAAGGAATTGGTTGTTGCAAAGGCCCAGAACATGGGGGGATGTTTTTCTTCCTCACCCTGCTTGGGAGGATGGGAGCTTTTGTCTTCCCTGATAGAAGTACAGTTGCTGCCAAGGGAAACACACCCATAGACCAGTAATGACCCAGCCTTCCCTTTGCTTCCTTTCTTCTTCCCTCACTGCTCCACAGCTCCCTCACGCCAGAACTTCAGTGCTGCCTCACATGAGGATTCAGAGCTGCCTCCAGGCCATTCCAGGACAAGTGCAGGTACTCAAGAGCATGAGGCTTCTCCAGCGCCTCCCAAGAAAGTGTTTGTCACCTCTGGACTTCTTGGGGTTTCATCAGAGGAGGCAGGCACACGCCAAGTTCAACGCCAACCTGAGCTCATCATTCCACCAGTTCCTGTAGACTATCAGAGCACTTCCGTGGCCGTTCCAGAGAGCCAGAGCTGCACGTCTGCAGAGCAGCACTCGCCAGCCTACAGCCCATCAGGTAGGGAAAGAGTTTGTACCCTTGCTTTTCAGAAAGCTCATGGAAAGTGACCGTTTGGAGTCTTTTTGCACAGTGCTCTGTCATGTGTACATCTCAAGTGTGAATGCGGTAGAAAGTGTCCAGTGTACTCGGATGTGGGACTGTAAAAACAAAACCAATCTCTCTGCTTTTCCTGTCCTTGCTGCAGATTTGGAGGGTGTTCTGGGCATTTTCCAGACAGCCTCTCTGTAGGGGTGAAAGGGTGAGGTGAAAAATTTGTCCACAACTGCTCAGTGTCAGGTGAACTCCCATCTTTCTTTGAATGAAGCCCAACTAGGATGCTGATAGGATATTGCAGAGTTTACAGATTGTCTCTCCTGCAAAGAAGGCTGTTAAATTTCAATGAGCTCTGTGTGTCCCCCGAACAGCTGCAGCTGCAGAATACAGCCTCACCCACAAGGTTGCTTTTTACAATACAATCACAGTTGAATTTTAGCATGTGTGTCTGCAGATGTGGGCTCTTCCTGGGTGAATCCACTTTCTGTGGTTGGTTGTGATGAGAAACTCAGAAGCAGCCAAATCCAAAAGCTGCTGGGGAGAGAGAAAAGACTGTGATTATGAAGTGGGGGGTCAGTGTGTGTGTGTGTGTATGTGTGTGTAGGTCAATGTTACAATCCATCCTTTAATATACACACTCAACGGTTAGATGAAATACTTTTTAAGAGGAAGAAATCAACGATTAGATGAAATACTTTTTAAGAGGAAGAAATCAGTGTTCCAATCCCCTGGGAAGTTGGAATACATTTCTGGAATTGAGTTTGCTGTGTGCTTCCTGTGATGTTTGCTGCAAGGCAGCAATAGAGCGCTGCGTCCCAAAGCCACATTCTGGAGCCTGACCAATGTGTTTGGACTCTTGCAGCCACCTCGGGCAGTTCAGCCCCCAGTGCTCCACCTGGCAGTGCTGGTTGGGCAGCATGGACGGCCTCCAGCTGGGCATGGAATAATCCTGGGGAAGAGGAATTGCCCCCGCTGGATCTGGACCTTGTGCTTGAGACGCTGCAGGAGATGCTTTCGTCCTCCCTGCCTGAAAGGTCTCCCTTTGCTCAGGTAACTTCATTGGACAGGGATGAAAGGGGCTGCACTGAGAAGCTTTTGAGTGTTGTTGCATGGCTGAGAAGGAAAGGCTTCTTGAGTTCAGCTGTGAATGGACAAGGGAGGATTTTCTTGGTCAAACAAGATTTCCAAAAGAAGAGGGAATGAAAAGGGGGATACCCCTTAGTGAGGATGAGAGGTGTGAGCCTGTGTTGGCCAAGTTTGGGTGCTCCTTTTGCTGGGAAGAATCCCTGGTGCAGGGACATTTGTGGTGATGCTTTGTAGGTTCTAAGAGGCTCAGTTTGGTGGGAAAGAAGAGAAGAGTGTTGGGAGAATTGGCAGTGAAGGCAAAGTGTCCCGTGCAGGGAGGGGCATGCGAGAGGTGCCTCCGTGAGAGCAGCAGATGTGGGCTCTGCCTGTTTTGGGTGGGAAGGCCAAGGCAAAGCAAGGGCTGGGCTGCAGCTGCTGCTGCTGTGTGAGCCGTGCCGTGCGTGCAGGCGCTGCCAGAGCCGTGCTTGGGGATGGGCTGGAGCTGCAGCTTTCTGGTCCTCTCAGTAACCTGGTGCCTCCAGTCCAGTTTCTATCTGGGAAATGCTCAGCTGGGCAAATTCGCCAGTCTTGCTCTCCATGTTCCAGAGCTCAGGCACCTTCCTCTTGGGCATCTCTGTGGGCAGAGGTGTGTGCTGCCATGCAGTCCCTGCAAAGCTGCAGCCTGGATGAGACTGTTCTGCTCAGGGCTGCGGAGGGAGGAGCCCATCCCTGTGCCAGGAGCTGGCAGGACTCCTTCCTCAGTGCCCACTCCATGTGTTCAGTGTCACCCCCACGTTCAACATTGTCAGCTTGGACAGCTTTTGGACTGTGTTTGAGAAGTCAATCTTTTGGACTGTTGAAGGCCTTTGGGGCCCAGACTTGTTGTTAGGAACAAGAGATGAAAGTGTGTGAGCCCTGGAGCTTTTAGGGGGCAGATGTGTTGGTTTTGAGGCCTCATGACTTGTGTGATTGGTGAGAAGGACAATGTTGGTGCTGGACGTGAAATGGTTAAGGACTCCTTTAAGCCCAGGGGCTTCTTCTGTGTTGAAGAGCAATTCACTCAGGGACCATTAGCCCTTATGTTTGACAGATTCCCTCTTTGACTTAGGAATCCCTTTCCTCTTAACTCTTGCCTCTTCCCAGCCTTGCCAGGAGTGTTCAGTTCCTGTATTGGCACAGGCCTTTTTGCATCATATTATACAACTTTGCCAAGGAATTTCTGAATTTCATTTAATATGCAGACCCATTGCCTGCTGCAGATTTATTATTGAGGAAAGGCAGACTCGAGGTGGTGAGGGGGGTTTTCTGGAATTGCCCATATCTTGTTGCCAAGTGTGATGATCTTTTCTCTTCCGTAATGTCACACACAGCAGTTTTCAAAAGCATTTTCTTGCTCAAGAGAAGGGAGTGTTGCAGGCTCTGAACAATGGTGTCCCTGCAGAAAATAGTGAATGATCTTTGGGTTTCTTTCTTTCTGTTTTTCTTTTCAGGACAATTTTAGTGTTGCCCCTGAGTCTTCAGGAGGGGAGGCTGTGAGGAAGGCTGCAGCAGAGGGAGCTTTGCCTGGCACAGAGAGCTGCAGGAACAGTTCCCTGGAGCCCGAGGAGCCTGGTAAGGAGAGAGCCCACACTGGTTTAGAGAGCTCTGAGGTGGCTGCTCTGAGCCTGCCTCTGCCAGGAAGGGAGATGAGAAGAGTTGAGTTCTTGTCTGCAGGGTTGGTGCTTCCTGGTGCCTTTAGTTCAAATCCTGCCCTGGCACAGCCTCCCCGAGCCCTGCCCTCCCCGCTTCTCCAGAGGCACTGACACCGAGTGCTCTGCTGTGGCCAGAGAGCAGTGAATAAACCTGACCCTGTGGGAGTTGTGTCACCAGCCCTCGTGTCCCAACTTTGTGCTGTAGTCTGTGGATGAGTTTGCTGCGGGGTGACAGTGCTCTGGAGGCAACACTGAGTGATTCTTGAAGCAAGAGAGCAAAACCCCAGCAAGAAGTCAGTGTAGAAGTCTGAGCTTTTTGTCTCAGAGCATTAAATCAATGTAGTACCAATCTGCTGGTAGCTTCAATGAGACACATTAAAAATACAAGCAGCAGAAGCTCTGAGGCCAAACAAATCATAAATCACAAGGATTTATTATTTGGAAAGGAAAAACTTAAATTGCCCCAAATTAGCGAGAACTAATAGGAGAGAGAGCACCTTGGATCTGCATTCTTGAGCAAAGCTGGTGCAGCCTGCAGGCCTCATGGGGAGTTCTTTCCCTCCCAGCTCTTGCTGCCAGAGCTGATGGTTGTGTTGGAGGAGCTGTTGCTCACTGCAGAGGGCAGTTTGTAGATGGCAGGGAACGGTGCTGGTTCATAACTCAGCTCACAGCAGCCTTCAGCTTCAGGCATTTCAGTGAGGACTGAGGTGTCTCTGTCAGCACAGAGAAAGAACAAGGCTGGGCTTCTTTGTGGGAGCTGGGACTGGCTGTGTTTCAAGCTCTCGTGGGTGCCATTGGCACTGTGGGTGCTGAGACTTTATTGGGAGACTTCAAAACTTCAGAGGTTTTGAAAACTTGGAATGCTCCCTGTTCTTTAAAGAGCAGGCCTGAAATTCCCAAGTGAGAGTCTGCCTTTCAGGTTGTCTTTTACAGTCATTGATAGAAAGGCAATTACTTCCAAAAGGAAAGATGCATGAAGGCCTATATTGACTCAGTGTTCCCTTTGCTTCCCAGATATCCATCTGATCTACCTCGCCAGGAGGGCTGCCTTGCGAAGGAGGAAGGGACCGAGGGAGAGCCTGTGAACATCGGGCAGGTGGAATCCCTCTATTTATAGATAGATTTATAGATGTCTATAGTGATATTTATATATCCATGTAGTTACATTTATAGTTACAGTTGTGTTTATATGTGCATAGATCTGTATAGTTAAATGTATAGTTATAGATGTGATATATTTATATGTATGTATTTTCATTCATAGATTTGCAGAGTCACATTTATATACTTGTAGAGTAACATTTATATATATATAAAAAGTTATATTTATAAATGTGCATAGTTGCTTAGTTAGAGCTGTCTGTGTGTTTAGATGCATAGATTGATGTTTATATAGGCCTAGGCTGCATTTTAAGCCTTTTCCCCCCTTGGCTGCCTTTTTCATCTCTTGTTTTTCCCCCTCTGTCCCCTCTTGCTGTGCTGGGTCCGAGCTGGCGGCCGGGCCGGGCGGAGCAGCAGTGGCAGCCCCGGGTGTCCCTGGAGCGGTGGGAGCTGCCGGTGGCCCCAGGCACTGTGCCCTGAGGAGCTGCTGGAGGACGGTGAGGCACAGGGGGCTGGGGAGAGGTGACACTGAAGGGACAGTGATGTTGAGGTGCTGTGCCCTGAGGGGTTTGGGGGAGCAGAGGGCGAAGTGGCACTGAGGTGACAAGGAGGTGGCACAGGCTGAGGGGGGTGGCAGATCTAAGGGGAAGGGACGGGTCAGAAGGAACTGAGGGGCGTGAGAGGACTGTGGGGGTCTGAAGAAAATGAAGGGGGCTGCGGGTTTGGAGAGAGGATGGTGGGGCTGAGGGGATGGAGGGGGCCAGCAGGGAGCACAGAGGGGTCCAGACCTGCGGCTCTGCCAGCCCTTGGAACCAATTCCAGAGCCTCCCCTTCTGCCACAGCTGGCCTAAAACCTCGAGAAGAGCTGGAGAGTGACGGGAGCCAGCAGGGAGAAGCTGAAGGCCGCCAGCGAGAGCAGTGAACGGGGACCTGGTGCTGCCGCCCGAGAGCCTGGGTGAGGCCCCAGGGCCGGTGGGGCAGGGTGGGCGTGAGGGTGGCGTGGGCTTTGGCCGTGGGCACTGCCCGGCTCGGCAGGAGCGGGCCCTGCCCGTGCTGGGGCCGCTCAGCGCGGCTGCCCCGGGCGGCACAGGGGCTGTCCTTGGGCAAGGCAGCTGTGCCGGCAGGGCCCGGGAGCTGTGCCGGCTGTGCCGGGCTGCCGGGGGCTGCGGGACAGTCCCGCCAGGGCTGCGCTCGCCACAGCCTGGCCCGCTCGGCCTGGTTTTTCTTTCTGACCCTCCGGGGGAGGCTCTGAGATTTTCTCTTCCCTGGTGGAAGTGCAGGTGCTGCCCAGGGAAACGTCCCGATCCTGACTCAGGGTTCCCTTTGCTTCCCAGGTGTCCCATCTGCTGTCCCTGTCCAGGAGAGCTGCGCTGCGCGGGAGGAAGCGACAGAGGGAGAGCCTGGGAACATCGGCACCTGCAATCCCTCCTGATTTAGTTCTGTTTATAGATGTGTAGAGTTGGAGAGTTACAAGTGTAGGGGTATTTGCATAAGTAGATTGATACATGTCTAGGTATATTTATGTATGTGTATCCCATTATATTTATCGATGTATGTCATTACATATATATGTACGTATATATACATGTAGTTATATACATGTGTATCTGTGTATCTAGTTATATGTCAATGTTGCATTTACATCCATGCTTTGTTATATTCACATGTGTGTACAGTTGTATAGATGTATAGTTCTATTCTTGGAGTAGTTTTGATTTATATTTATAGATAGGATTCTTATGTATATGGTTATATATATATCTTGTAATATGTAATATGGAACACTTAATATATATTTACACTGTACATTATTGTGGTTATATATTTACTTAGTTACATTTAAATATGAAATTGTATCATTTAATTCTGGATCTGGGATTCTTAAGAGAGGGATATCAATAGTTCTGTATTCATCTATGGGCTGTAGAATTGTAGTAATATGTAATAAATTACATTGTTTAACTTCATATTTGTGTATAGCGAGTGGTTGTAGAGGGTTGCAATAAATTAATGTTTTTAACTGAACTTGATCTCTGTATATATTTACATAGCATGTTTGTAACAATAAATTAGTTTTCTAAACTTCAGTTGATATTTGTATGTTTATATATTGGCAGCGCGGATGTAGCAATTTAAAATAAATGTCATTTTTAAACTTCAGTTGCATTTTGTGTATTTGTACATTAGCAGTGCAAGGGTAACAATCTGCAATAATTTCAGTGTTTCAGCTGAAAGAAGGGTAGATTTGTGCTATCCAAAGCAAGGAGCAGATGTAAACGGGATGATGCTGGAGGATTTTGGCCATGAAAATCTCCAGCCGTGCCCAGCAGAGCCCCCAGCTGCAGCCAGGCTGGGCAAGGAGACGGCAGATTTGGGATGGCAGCAGAGCCACACGTTGGGCACTAACTCGCTGCAAAGGCCTGCTGAGAAAACGTGACTCCCCTGAGCGTGGAACTGCAACCAGGAGCCACCCGGGGAGGAGAAATCCACCCCATGCCACGGGGAGCTCTTTTGGAAGCGCTCCAAGTCCCTCTGAAGGTCATCCTGGAGAGCAGCAGCAACCAGGGATCCTGAGCCAGCTGCGCTGCCTTTGGCAGCACTTTGGCAAAGGAACTGGAGCAAGGGTGAGGCAACAGTGACTGTACCTGCTGCAGGCCAGGGATGAGGGAAGGGCCATGGACACAAGTGCTGAAATGCTCCAGAATCCAGAAGGATGCTGGAGAACTGGGAAGCAACAAGTTCTCATGAGGGTTGAAATGATGGAAGCCCTTTTAGTGAAGTTCCCTGAAGGAGCTCCCAGGGCAGTTGCTGCTGGGATCAGCAGTACAAGAAGACAGCAGGATCTGCTCCTTTTACTGGGTCTGTTTCCAGGACACAGGCTGTGATCGGCCCTGCTCACACAAACCCCTTCCCCACGGAGCCTGCAGGGTAAAAGCACTGCCATTCCAAAGACAGGCTTTGCAGTTGAAGTCCACTGCCCTTGTGTTTAGGGAATTAATGACTCCCATGTTAAAGCACAGCAGGTGTGCTGCTCTCTCTGTGTTGCAGGCCCACCTGATGTGCCTGTGCTGCAACATACGCAAGGACGAAGTGACTTGATTGTATTTTTAGCACAGAAACTCCTGGATCTGATGGCACACATCCCGACCAGCAGGGCTTGGCCAGGGCCCAGGCCTCTGCTGGGAGGGTTTTCCCCTAAAATACCCTACAAACAAGCCTCTATTCACGTCAGTTGGGAACATCTCTTAAAATGGTAAATTTCTTGCAGATAATTACACAAGATTATACACAGCTAGCATAAGACTCTTTGTCATCTATTTTTAGCTAAATAATATGGAGGGTGTTCACAGAGTGCCCAGGATTCATCTTGTAAATCAACTCTGGCTGAAGCCTGCTGCTCAGGCCTCAGCACATCAGACACTGAATTTAGAGAACCTTTTGGTAAAGAATATGTGTCACTCCTTTAACTTCTTTTACCCCAATACTTCTAGTCCTGATAAATTATTTCCATACATTCTGGCAAACAGACTATCTAAAATTTTCACTGTTTCTCAGTGTTTGAATTATATTGACAGAGAGAAACTGATGTCTATATAACTCAGGTCACAACAACCAAGTGCTTATATAGCTTGGGTTATAAGATATCTACGTAACCTTAATATCAATATAACCCAAATCATGACTTTTTATCAATGTAACTTGAAGAATATCAATATAACCTGAAGCATAGCTTTCTATACTTATATAGCCTGAACCCTAGCTTTTATTTATGTAGCCTGAATCATAGCTTCTATACCTATAACCTGGTGCTTATATAACCTGAATCAGAACTTTTGATACCCATATAATCTAATATGAATAACTTTTTATACAACGTAATGGCTAGTATAGTTAACTAGTTGCTTATATGCAGAATAGAGAAAAAGAAAAGAGATAAAAACTTACCAGGTGTATAGCTTTAGAGATAGGTAAGCGTAGTACTAATGAGAAATTGGCAAGCCAAAGCCAATTAGCCACAAAACAAAGAATTTAGGCCCGTTAAGAGCAGATGGACTGAAGAGCACTAACTACGCATGCCCCAAAGACAAAGTGGAAAAGTTCAAGTGCAAAGAAGACTTTAGAAGCCTCATCAAAGAGCCCCGAAGACCCCCGAATTGGGGAAGCGCATGTGCAGTGCAAAGAATTATCTAATAACCATGAGATCGTGCTATGTAAATTAGTTCCGGTGCGTAAGTGATGATGCTGTAATGACACAGCAACACTGAGCAAAATTTACTGCATAAATGTACCACAGCACTTGACAAAGGCGGGTGAGTTAGGAGGAGAAATCCCCCTCACCACCAGCGCTGCAATAAACAAATCCTGCTCTATAGACATCGGTCTGTGGGGATTTATTTCCAGCCGATCTTTCGGGCATCAAAACTCAAGTCACTTCCAAAATGAGCTTGAAAGAAGCTATTATTTTAAAACAAAACCAATACATTTTTCTTGCTAATGGAGAAGTTTCCAAAACTCCTCTGTGAACTAATGCAGATTGTTTTAAGTATCCATTTCCTGCCATGACCAGAGGGAACCCAACATGGCCAGCGTGCACACAAAGCTCAATTTCAGTAGAAAGGTGATACAACAGTGACTGGGGAAGGACAGAGGCGCTTTGCAGCTCTGCTGGGGCTGTTCAGCTTGGATTGCTGTTCACAGCTGTAAAAGGAACTCTTGCTGTTGTAGCAGAGCTGTTTGAAGATGCAGATGGTTTGTTCATGACCCAGGTCCTGGTCCTGATGAACAAGCATTTGTACCACAAAATCTACCATCAGCATTAACACACCATTCTGTATCCAACTTGGTGCCACAACCCGTAATCCCGGGAGCAACTTCCAGTGAAAGAGGAGAGGGCTCTACTTCCATTCCTTCTAACAGCTCTTACACCATGCCAGAAACTCTCAGCATTCCTTGGAAATGAATTTTTGTTCTCCTTGGAAAGGCAGGGTCACATGTTCCTTCTCACTCTCCAGGATTCATCATCATTTACAAGGCTTTATTCATATATTCTGAATGTTTTCAGCAAGATAATAATGAATAGTGTAATCTGTGATTAACTCCTTTCACTTTGTATCTGTTATTTCCTGCAGGGGATACAGGAAGGCAGTACAGATTCCATGATTCAGGGAAGGGACACCCATGAGACAAACCTCTGACAGGTGCACCTTCCTTGAAAATTAAGTTTACAGGAAAAAAGGAAAAACACACCCTGTGAAGAACGTTGCAAATAAACAACTTCACATTTTGATTTTAGGAGCAGACTTCAAATGCAGCCTCCAACCACAGGGAGCACTGAGATTCTAACCCACACCACACCCCTCACAAAATTCCCAGCAGCCATGATGAAATGACTGCAGAAATAATCCAGCATCCTGGCGTTCCTGTTGTGTCAGGAAGGAGGTACTGGGGATACAGCCAAAGGGCCTAGAGTTGTTTTAGCTGAGCATATTTTGATAGCAGAGGAAGGAAGAAGTTAAGTCTCTCTACTGTAGAGGTTTAAAGCTTGTGAAAATTGTTTCCAATACCTGGACAAAGGATGGGAGCACAGACAGATACTACCAGAGGCAAGAGAAACAGAAAAATAAACCAAACAACAGCTTTAATTAGATTTTGTGCATAACAAGATTAATCTTTGTGGTAAAGCTGCAACAAAGGAACCCCTAAAAATCCTTTTCTGATAAGGACAATGACAGCAATGCCTCAGCCTAGGGGAAGGTGACCACATCAACCAAGGTTCATCAGTGGAATGCTACTTTCAAAGAGTCTCCAGCATCTCTCCTTTCTCCTCTACTTGATATTTACATGTGTCTGTTTGGGCCTAGGGAGGATGTTTCCTAGTGCACCAGCCCTCAGAGGTTCTTGCCCTGGCTCAGGAAGATACACACCTAAGGAGCTGCTACACTGAGTCTACAGATTGAGTTATTCGGCCTCTGTTTGGCCTGTTAATTGAGAAACTATTCACCCACAGGAGCATTGCCATACCTTGATGGGATTTAATTAGCATCCAAAGCAGACCTCTCAAATAAAATCTCACTAATCTCTGCTGCACCTCAGCTTCCATCCCATCAAGGCAGGACTTCAGCTGGATGCTCCCACCTTGGCAGTGTGGAAGCGAGGGATGGGAAATTTCCTCTCAGGCAAAAGAGCACATAAAAACTGAGGGCAAGAACAAGGGGAAAGAGGCAAGAAAGGAACCAAGATCCGGAGTCCGTTTCTTCCGAAACCCTGAACGCAGCTCCCAGGAGACGCTGCAGATCAGGCGGCAGCAGCTCACAGAGCGAGGGAGGCCGGCTCAGCGCAAGCAGGGGCTCTGCCAGGGCCTCAGCCGATGTAGATCCTGTGGAAGTCGTTGGTCCCGAAGGCCGCGTTGCACTTGGGGCACTTGCGCTGCCGGGTGTCGTAGCGCGTCTTCACGCACTCGAAGCAGAAGACGTGGAAGCACTTGGTGAGCACCGCGTCCTTCTTGCGCATGTTGCAGCACGGGCACGTCAGGCGGGCCTGCAACACACACACACACACACAGAGAGCTGTGAGGGGCCCTGCAGCACACCTGCCGTGCTCAGAGAGGCTCTGGCAAAACTGTCCCCTGGACCCCCTACAGCGACCCTGAACATTTTACTCAAAAACACCAAACCTAGCATAGATGAAGGAATGGTATCAGGGAACAGCATCATCCCAACAACCAGAAAAATGTGCTCCCTAGAAGTCTGCACCACAGCAGAGCTACTCTGAGTCTGAAGGTGTAGAGGAAGGATGGTCATCTGCACAAGCATGCAGAGACAGACAGTGGCTTGACTGCTGGCAGAATCAGCTGTGACACAGTCGTTGCCAGAGCTGGGCAGAAACTGACTCCCAGTTTCCAGCAGCTCAAGAGCTGTCAGATACACCAGGCCAAAAATTCTGCATAGGGACACCTCAGCACAAGAACACCCCATTTTGGGCACTGCTCCAGCAGGAAATGAAGGGACAACTCTTACTTGAGCTCAGCCTTCAGCTGCTTGATCACTTCAGCCCCCTCCTTTCTTCCACCTTCATGCTTCCCTTTCTCCTTCTCTTTGGACTCTCTCTCCTTCTCAGATTCCTTCTGCTTCTGCTTTTTCCGCTCTCATTCTTCCTTCTCTTTTTCCCTGTGCTCTTGAATTGGGCCTGACTGAGGTAAAGTTCAACAGCCTCCACAGTGCTGTGCTTTGCATTAGTAGCTGAGGGGTGCTGGTAACAGACCAGTGTTTTGGCTACTGCTGAGCAGTGCTGTCCCTCTGACATTCCTTCCATCAAAGCGGATGGGAGTGGGCAAGATCCTAGAAGGGGACACAACCAGGCCAGCTGACCCAAATTAGCCAAAGGGATATTCCATACCAGATGACATCAGCTCAGATATTTAAAGCTAAGGGAGAGAGGAAGAAAGGAGAGGCATTCGTGACTCTTCAGTGTTTGCCTCACAGAGAAACCATCAAGTGTGCTGAAGCCCTGCTTCCTGGGAAGTGTCCTAACATTGCTTGCTGATGGGAAGTAGAGATTGACTTTTCCCTTTGCTTATGTACGCACAGACTCTCGCTTATTTCTTTCTTACACTGTAACAAAACTGCCTTATCGCACCCACTGGTTGTTCTCCATCTTATTCTCTCCCCTGGCCCATTGGGAAAGGGAGTGATAGAGGTGCTTAGTGGGCACCTGGCACCCAGCCAAGGTCAACCTGTTACAGCTCTCTCTTTCTCCTTTTCCTTCTCTCGTTCCCTCTCCCTTTCCCGTCTCTCCCGCTCCCGTTCCTCTTCGTCTCGCCTGGCCTTCATTTCATTAACATCTTCAGAAGCAGCCTTGGGAACAGACACTTGGGCAGAAGGATCATCAGGCTCCTGCTTGATCTCTGGAGGTTCCTCCTTTGTGTCTTCTGTGCTGGACTGGGACTGTAGGAGAGCACTGCCACTGCGAGAGCGGATCTGGCGGGGAACAGCAAGAGAGATGACAATGAAAACAAAACGTTGAGCTCTTAGCCAGAAATCTTCCTTATCCCCTTCTCCCTTGTGTTCCCAGATCCGTGCTTCCATGCCCCCTTTGTAACTGCTCCTACTTTTCATGGAGCACTACACAGCTACAAAGGAAGAGCATTCATTTGGTCAAAGGAAGCAGCAGAGTGCAGAGCTCCACAGAAAATTTCACTGCATCCTGCACACCTTATCAGAAAGGTTGATATTGCTGGCGAGGGTGACAGCATTCCCCCTTCCCCTAAGCACTTTCCCCTCTCTTCTGGCATTTCCTGCTGTGATACCTTGCTCAGGTCAGACTGGGCCTCTCTCAGTTTGCGCTTGTATCTCAACACCTCTCCCTTCAGCTGGTGGTTGTGATTCTGGAGGCTGCTGATGAGGTGACGCATCTCCCGATTAATTGGGCCTGCAAAAACAGAAACACCACTGCAACAAACCACACTTCTGCCAGCCTTCTTGAGGACTGTCATGGAGATGGAGAACAAGCTAAGTGACAATGACAAAGAACAAAGTAACACTATTACCATTCTGCCACACAACAGAGCAACACATTTGCAGAAAAAAAGTCATGGCCTCCCAATAAAAGAGGTGAAGAGCTTTGTTTTTTGAGATGAAGAGACCTGCCAGAATGAGTATTTAACAGTAACAAAGAATCAATCCAGTTGTTCTAGTGCACTGTAGCTCCTAATGGGCATTGGTGGGTAGGTGGTGTTTGTTTTTAGGCACAGCAGAACAACACCATACCTGATTGCTCATTGGCAGCCATGGACTTGCTGTAAACCATAATCATCTAACCAATAAACACGGACACACAGAAAAGTGAGAGAATAGAGAAAATGTACGTGCAAGTAGGCATTATGTTAGCCTTCTACCAGTAAGATATAATGACTGAAAGGAAATGAAAAAAAGAGGTACAGAATCTGAATTCTCCTTACAAAAAGAGTTAGCAAATAGTTGTGACTAGCAGCAGTGAAACTGACATATATATACATGCATTCAGCTTAAAAGTAATTAGAGGGGAAAAAAAGTTGTAAGCTAAGGACCATTTCTCTCTAAACAAACTCATGTGGATAAACAGAATTCAGAGGTGCCTCAAGACAGTTCCCGGCATCAGACCTCTGGATTTAGGTTATTGAGTCAGACATTTCTTATAACTGGCACTGACCACTAAGATGATGTTTGGATTATTCTCCCCATCATATACTTATCTACCACAGAGTCACAGCTTCTTGTGTTACCACCTTTAAAACATCACAAACTCACGGCTGTTTCCTATCTATCCTCCCCCACACTGGGAAAGACATAAATTCATGGACTCTTTCAAGAGCCTCTCTCCCCACACAAGTTCCACGATTGTGTCTGTCTCTGGTTCCACTTGCACAGGGCGTGGGGAAGGTGGAAGAGGATCAATACTTGTAAAGAGGTGAAACAGTTTTAACCACACATGGTTAAAACGTACTGAAAGATCAGAATGGGACACGGGCAGGAAACCATCACAATTTCCAACGATGACCACACGGTGTCACCAAGGCACTGAACTGCAAGTGTAGCCACAGACTTGCTGAATTGTACCTGGAACTGAGTGTAACACAGCTAAAGAGCAGACTCAGAACAGACACTGCTAATGAGGTTTTCTGGAGACCCAGCACTGCAAAGCTGGGGGCAGCCCATCACACAGAACAACTTCATCCTCACAGGTACGGATGTCTCACCTTGAGCTTTCCGTTCTGTGTTGTTACTTCCTCAAGATCCTGGCGCAGTTCCTCCAATTCATTGAGGCGATTCCCAGCAAGCTCTTTATTCTCTTCCAGCTCTGCATTCATCTCCTCAAACTGTTGGGATAAACTGCTTGTAAATCCTACTGTTAATGTGTCTCCTGAGAGTACTAATGAAGTATCTGTTTATGCAGTAACAGCAAATACAGACTGAACAGTCAGGCAATGTGACCAAGTGAGACAGACTCTAATTCCATCAGATGTTCCACAAGTAGGGAACTGGTACACAGACAAAATGGCTTACCCAGAGTCACCCAGACTTGTGGCACAGGATCTAAAAATTATCTAAATTAAGTATCTAAATTCTGTTCAAACTGTGGCCCTATGTACAAGTTCTCCTTGACTTTGTTCTTCCCCTTGCCCACAACCAAGCTCCCGACCTTACCTGCGGGCATTAATGGTGATTGTTCCGCCATAGAGGCTGCTCCCAGCTCCGTACACCTTGTAGCCTTTGGAATTTACCTGCAAAAATGCAAGAGATTTCCTCAAGACCCAATTAAATACTGACAAGACTGATGCAGCACATCCGAGACCAAAGAAGTACGCTGCAGGTTCTCAGTCCTCGCAGCAAAGCACCAGAGAGATGTCACACACCCATCCAACACCGCCCCCTGTTTCCCAGGTTTCCCGGCCAGGAGGGCAGCGCTTACTCGTTCCAGGACGTCGGCCAAGGTGGCGGACCGAGCCTCTGCTCCCTCTTGCGGATCCTGTCAATGTCCCACTGAAGCTCATCAATCATGGTCTCCAGGACAGACACCCGGGACTCTGCTGTCTCCACCCTCTCTTGCCAGCTTGGAGAACTGCAATCAAAGGAGTCTTTCAGCCAGCATATGCGATAGAATCAACTTTTCCTGCTGCTCAGGAGTTATTTTTTCTCTTATTCATCACGTGCTTTTCATCTCTTGCTGTGGTGACAGACTATTCGATGAACTGTCCTGAATTTTACAGTGGCCAAATCCTAAGACAAGTAACAAAAATAAGACAAAACTGGAAAATGGAGAAAGAGCAGGAAGCTGGCAGAATACGAGGCAGCCACCTCAGCTTATTCAAAGGTTTTTTTGATTTAGTAATTTTCAATCCCTATGTCCATCTACTCTACAGACCACTTAAGTGCTCAGAGGTCTAACCTGAGCAAGACCACCACTAACACATTTTAAATGAACTGAAATCGCATGAAACAAATGCTGCTAAGAATGGTGAATCCCTTAATGACTCGATCATCTTGTATCTGATACCATTACACTGTCAAACGACACAGAAAAACCAAGGAATTCAGAATGACAGGGATCAGAATTGACACCTCAAGTGTTCCAGGGGTCTACACAGCCACCTCAGCATCACCTGCCCCCAGTTCCTCTGCTCTCCCCTTTCTTTTAAAGTTCAAGCCATGCAACTCACTGACTTGCTTATATCCCTTCCTTAGTGATGTAACAAGCAAATCAATCTGAGTTATACAGAAAATCTATTACAGTTCCCCACAACAACAAAATTTTCATACCATGTTGCTCCTGTTTCATACCATTTTCAAACCATGTTGCTCCTGTCCTTCCAGAAATAAACTGCTTTCCGAACTATGGTAACCATAAATTATGCTAAGCAGGACCCCAAAGCAGATTTCTTCTCTCTCTTTTTATACCTCCTGAGACCTGATTCTGTGCTTCTCCTGAAGAACATCAGCCAGTCCTGCAGCCGTCCATTCTCATGCGACACGTAGGAATTAAGCTCCACTATTGCTTCTTCCATCAGTGAAATATCTGAAAGGTGCATAAAGTAAAGGAAATTAATGCAAATCAAGGAACACTGATCTTAAACAGCAAAGAGAGAAAGAAAACGGAAAAGGAGATTTCTGGGTTTAACTTCAGTTTACTGTACCTCTCCCACAGGTGGCTCCTGAGGGCCTGATCTCCATCCACAGAGAGCTTTGACTTGCACTCCCTAAGCAAAAGGCTCTGCAGTTTAACAATGCTGCACATTTCTGACCCAGGTACCACCCCTCACACCAGACATCACTTCAGCTGTGTCGGTACCAGCAACCCAGAGCATGCCCTTGGAACCCAGGGACACCCGGACGCAGGCCAAATTCATGCATAACCCTGCTACAACGGGTGGCTTGGGATGACACGCCAGGTGACAACCACAGCACCTGGGTGACAGGTGAAACTACAGCACCCACGTACAAGCTCACATGGCACCAGTGTCAACGCTACTACAGTTTATGATTGCCAGCTAAGGACAGCAGCACCTCCCTACACCAACGCCAGACTTGGTCAGAGCACACAGAAGGCACACCAAGGATGAGCTGATATTCCACCCAAGTTTTCGTTCAAAAGATTGAAATTCTAACCTTAAGCTACTTAAGTTTTTTAAACAGTCCTCTGAGTGTAAAGTGAATCTGCTACATTAATTTTTAGAAGCTGGTCGTTTGGCTTTCTCTGCAGAACTTTGCTATGTTCAAAACTGACAGCTACACTAAGCATGCCATGCCATTAGATGGGTACCATTTTGCTCAGAACTCAGTGGAAACTGAGCAGTTGGTTATTCCTACACCTTCTACCAAACTGCAAAGGAGAAGGAGCCCAACATCAGTTTGCAATGCTGATTTCACTTCTTTACTTGTAAGCATGAAGCCTTTTATGTGGTGGCTGAGGACAACTGGGTGATAAGGTTCAACTCTGTTCTCTGACTTCTCAGGTACATGAACACACTACTGGCAGAAACAAGCTGCTGCTTCTTAGACCAACACGCTGGGCAGAGCTCTCAGCATTCAAACACAGAGGTAGCTACAATACACTTCTGGCACGTGGTCCTTTATGAGAGGTTTTGATAATGAAAGTCGTCTGGCATGGAACAAGTTTAAGGGTGCCCACATCTCTGCTAGTGTACCTCTGCCCAGGTGTTGCTTTGGGGATCCCACAAGTAGCAAGGTAATGGAAACAAATCTACTCCTTGTGTTCTAACTGTGAGTTTGTGCCAGCCTCTGCTGACTCACACATTCTGGTCCAACATTAAGCTGTAAAAGACATCAGCAGGATCAGCACTGCAAACAGAAAGTTGATGGGGAAAAGATCCAGTGCTCTGTAATGCTAAAATGGAAGCACTGTACCTTATCACGCTCTTTGCAAAAAAATCTTCATCCAGGTTCAGTCTCTGCTTTTCTCATTAACAAAAATTAACCAGGTTAGACTTCAGCAAACAACTGAGATGGTGGGTATGTGGCACCAGTTCACTTCACAACAACCCAACTGTTCCGACTGAATCTACACACAAAGCCAGTCAAAGCTGAGGGAGCAACACGCTGGAAATGAGCTCTGTACTTAGAGATCTCACAAATCCTATGGAACTGAAAAGCAACTTGGAACCAAGGCTTGTAAAGACCCATTCCAAGAGTTTTCCTGTGTACCAGGAGAGATGGAGACATGTTTGAAGAGAACCCATTCCTAACTTAATGCAGTCTGAAAAGCTCTGGACTAACAGAGAATCACAGAACAGCTGAGGCTGGAAGGGAGCACTGGAGGTCACCTGTCCCATTGCTCCTGGATGAAGCGGCGTCAGCCAAAGCAGGTT
>JACSVZ010000014.1:68117139-68157139 GCA_014706295.1 Lycocorax pyrrhopterus obiensis
CAATTACAACAGCTCCGTGGCACGGGCAGCTCTGCGCAGCACAGCTGATGCACAGTGGACCACAGGAGCAGCTTTCACGTGTAGCCACAGGACTCAAGCACACTCTTACAGCTCCGCTCTCAACCTAGTACAAGCTACTGCGCGATATGGCATCACAAGTGCATCCATTCTTACTAGGCAGACACAGCAGAGTAGGGCACATCTGAGGTCGTCCCGTTGGTGGTCAGCAACGAGTCACCAATGGAACATTGACGACACCCTCACGAGAGAGAAGAGAAAATTCAAATTGAGCCTGACGGCTTGGCACTACAGCCAATTAAAGTTCATGCAGTCAGTGGGGGGAAAAAGACTTTGGCATTCATGGAGAAAGGAGTGATATAAAGGGGGAGCAGGAAGAAAGGGAAATGCGCATCAAACCGGGCAGAGGAAGAGCAGGCAATACCAGAAGCAGGGTTCATCTGGACACTGATCATACACACGGATCTTGCAAACGTGCTTAAAAACAACCACTAAAGAACAGAACCAAACCCAGGTATCCAACCTGTCAAAAAATCCTCAAACCCAGGAAAAAATACGCAGATGACACCAGGCTGACTGCTGTGGCTGACACACCTGAGGGATGAGATGCCATCCAGAGGGGCCTGGACAAGCTCAACAACGGGGGCCATGGGAATCTCACCAGGTTCTACAATGCTGCAGTTACAGCCCAGAAAACCAACCCTGTTCCGGGCTGGTCTTCAAGGTCCCTCTTCCATCTAAAACCCACTCTAGGAATCCATGATTTCAGGCAAACTGAGCATTACTTCATATTGGGGACTTGCCATGTGTGTGGCATGTTTCACTCTCGAGGCCACCAGTTCATCAAGAGATAAAAGCAAGTAAGTTCCTCTTTCAGAATCTCAAAAGATATTACTGAGCTCCATGGTTTGAACTGTTTATTTCTTTGGAGTATTAAAAGCTCTGTTATTGTGCATGACAACAGAATTACTTGTTAGGGTCACCTATGTAGCCTGAGATGGAATCAGAAATTCTGTATTCCAGTGCCTCAGGCAATTTTATCCCTTGCACAAAAAGCTTTTCTGACACAAAGTTTGGTTCTTCTTAAACTCGAGAAATTTCTGGACCCCAAATTACGCTCCAGTTAAAACTCATAGATGTCAATGCAGTTCATTGGAAGCTTAGATCTCAGCACTGTCTTTTCCACTGAATTTTGCATGAATGTAGTATCTTCTATCATGTTGTAGAGGGTTCAGCTCGATAACCAGGCAGAAACACCAATTTAGTGTAGTGGTTTGGTTCAAAATATCCATTATTTACTTATTTACATTCTGTGAGATAAAAATTAGGAGAAGGCAAAGTAGGCACAAAACTTAAAAGAATATAAAGAAGTTTATTAACAGACTGAAAAGGAAGGAAAAAAGTCAGATTAAACCTTCAGAACACGTCTTCTCCCCCCACCTTCCTCCCTCCTCCCACTGGCAACGTAAACAAAACAACCCTTGAGATTTTCAGTCAGTTTCCCACCTCTATAATAATTTCTTTTTCAATTCACTTAGGGACAGGAGTCTCTCTTGCTCGTGCTATGGAGACATCTCTACAAGAAACAGTCTCTCGTGGCTTTAATGTCACAGCAAGACAGCCACCCGGGATGGTTCTCTGCTTGCATGTGGAAGTCTCTTCCCTCAACTTACAGCTTTTCCCACAGCTGTTTTCGAGGGTTGAATCTTAGCTAATGGGGTATCATTTTAAGGATGAGCTGTTCAGAAGCAAAAAAAGTTTTCTTCACCTATCAAGGTGTCTGAGAGGGATAAGGACACTATTTCTGAAAACATCTTTATCTCTAGGAACAAAGGTCTTCTTCTCTGGGATCTCTGTTCAAGTTTCTCATCAAATCACAGTTACTTTAACATTTGCTTCTTTTAGCACAGATAGTTTTGCTCATGGTTGCAGTTTGAACGCTCCACCCCCCCATACTTTCATGAAATTACAGTGGGTATTTTGATGTACCATAGTCCATCACCATAGCTTTACAATAGAATTTCAGCTTCTAGGATTGAAGCATCTCCTCATTCTCCTCTCTCTCAGGGTTTCAGCTCTTCTTTCTTACTGACTTAGGTGTCTCTATGGTGTTTCTTTACATGCCTCCACCTTTTCTTTTCCTTTGACTTGGGAGAGGATTGATGTCTGCAGGCTTCATCTGTTCTGGAAGAATCTTACAGCACTAAAAGAGTTCATCTCACCCGGGCCTTGCAGCTGGAATTCCCTTATCTCTGTTGGTAACATGATCTTCGCCAGGCAGCGGCTTCAGATGAGTTTCGGCCGCCCTAGGTGAGAGCTGGCCTCTGGCCGAGCCACGCCGCAGGCCGCCTGCACGGAGCAGGGCTGGGGGGGCCGGCCCGCACGGAGCCGCGGATGGAACGGGGCTGTGCAGCTCCAGGGTGGCCGTCTCCTGGCCAGGCCCGGCCGAGCAGGGCCACGCAGCTCCAGGGTGGCCGTCTCCTGGCCAGGCCCGGCCGAGCAGGGCCCGGCCCCGCTGGGCCGTGCCCCGGGCCCCCCAGTTACCTGTTCAAAAGCCGGAAGCCAGAGAGACTTTCCCGGGGTTTGTTCGTTCTTAAAATGTGGATCACGGAGGCGTGTCAAGCTCTTTAAGTGGCTTAAACAAGTTGCCAATATTCAAACTAGCCAGCTGATTGGTTCTGTCGGGTCTAAAGGAAGCTGTAAGCAACCCTTTGCAAAAGAATCACTTCCGTGGCTGATGGAGCCCCTCCTTAACTAGAAACCCAAACTATGCTAAACCATGACACATGTCCAAGAAGCAGTTGCTGTGACTCATGTCTCTTGTTATGAATGCCAAGGAAATGCGATCTCTGCTCTTCTGACACAGCTCTGTTCATGATGTAGGACAGCCCGAGTGCTGATGTGCAGGAGTCCCTGCTGATGGAAGGGACAGGGATGAGGATGCAGCAGGCATCCTCTGTGCCAAGCTGACAGAGGGACCATCTCTGGCAGTGGCACTGGAGGAGAAGAGTTTCCAGGCAGGACAGAAAATGGCTCTTGGTTTTGCTGCTTCTTTCAGTGCTGGTAAGAATTTAGCGCAAAGCTGGGAACACCAGAGTATGGAGCTGTGGGAAACACAAAAAAAAGGTAGAAAGGCTTCTGAAGAGTGAGAAGTAAAAGCAAGTTTCAGAAATAAAGCAGAAGAGTTTAGGGATTAGCTTTGGCTGCGAAAACCTGAAGAAGACACAATTATGCAACAAGCAAGGACAAGAAAACAATGGTTAGTTTCTAGGCTTGGCTGAGATGGCTTTTAGAGTTGCAAAAAATATGCTTAGCAAGATAGATAAGGTTAAACTTAGTAATGGGATACTGTGCATTATTATAAGGTATAAAACAAGCAAGTATTGTGTATAACGGATGGACATGCGCTATAAAAGTCTGGTTAAGGCAAGTGTCTGTAATTTTTAAAAATATGCTATTGGTTGAAAAGCTTTTAAGAATGCTCTGTAACCAGGAAGTCTCTGGATGCCTGTGACAACGTGAGCCTGTGTCTTAACTCTGTACGTGAGACTGATAAAATAGTAAAAGGGTTCATGGAGCGTCTGTCCTGGCTCCCCGTCCCGTTTGGATTCGTCGACACGGAGCCCTTTCCAGGGCGGTGTTGGCTGAAGTGGCAGAGGGAGCCCAGCAGGGATCAGACACAAACCAGCAGTGGACTGAGCCCCTGTGGTGGCAGCAAGCAGCTCTGGGCTCCTGGCACTGCTCATGGCATTTTCTGTTGAAACATCTAAGAGGTCTTCTGCTGTGCTCTGTATTTCTAAGTGTCTGTCCTCTTGCTGTTGCTTGTCATCTGCACCTTCCTTTCTCCAAATTACAGGAACTTTTAAGATGCATTTCACAGACAATTTTGTAAAAAATTACTTTAATATGAATGCAGTCCATTAATTTTTTTTGCCTGAGGATTCTCTGAACTCTTAAAACCCTGAACCCTTGTTCCCCTTTACTGAGATTGAAATTCAGAAGAAAGAAATGCTTTATGAAGTATTTTCGTAGCACTGAGAACAGGAGAGAAACCCTGCAAGTGGAGTTGAAGTTCCCCATCCTTCCTAAGTGAAAACATAGCAAGTAAAGAAATTAAAGAAAGAGGGAAGCAATGTCTAATGAAAGCCTGGCTCAGTCAGCTGATCACCTGTCAATATTCTGCTTGGCAAACCAACAGATTCTAAATAGGGTCATGGAGATGTTTTTCATGGCCCATCTCACCCCCCAAGACTGTGCAAAGGGCAGAGGTTGCCTCCCTAAAGGATGAAATTGGCAAATGGAAAGCCCTGGGCCTTGAAGTAATTCCTGGCGGAAACCTGAAAGCCTAAAAGCACCAAAGGCACAGAGCGCAACTGAGGCAGAGACAGCCCCGCGCCCTGCGAGGAGCAGCCCCTGGCCGGCAGCTGATGAGAACTGAGATCCACTTTTTCTGAAAATCAATTAAATACCAGTTACTTGAATAACATCCCGCTTATCCTTTGCCACAGTTAAGCAACTACAAGTTCTTGTCAGAACACGCAAACCAGTTGCTTCAGCTTCTAAAATCAAGCCATTTCTAAAGCACTTCTTTTCAGACCACAGGCTCCCTAAGAGCAAATGCAGAAATATTTCTTCCTTTTCACTCATTCAGTCCTCAGGATTCGTGGTAAAATACACACTCAAGTGCAGCATCACAAAATTGTTCTAAAGGTTTTGGCCTAAGAGGCAACACTTGTAGGAGATGGGAAGCTGCCAGGGGTGGGAAGGCGAGTCAGGCACGGCTTGAGATGGTCCTGCTAAGCAGAAACCAAGCAGGGCTCCCCAGGAGCTCACCTGCTGCAGCAAATCTGTATTTCAGGGAGGGTTGGCTCCCTCCAAAAAGCAGATCCTGAACAGGTTGTTCCAAGGCTCTTTGAATCTGCAGTGCTGGGATTCCCTGGGCCGTGATGTTCACTACGTGTCCACCTCTGCTGGAGAGCTGAACAAACTACCCAGAGCTGGTGAAAAATGCTGGAAACAGCATCAGCACCAGCTCCCTTGGAACAGGAGAAACACCTGTGGAGGGCTTGGGGCTGATCCGGAGTCAGCGCAATGTGCCGATGGCTGCTTTGGCAGCAAAGCCTTGTCTCTGCACTGTGCAGGAGACGTCCCCTTGTCCGCCAAAACTCTGCAAACAGCTTGTGCCTGGAAAATCAGTCCAAATGAAAACAGGATTTTTGGTCGCCTCTGTTTGCTTGTGAGTGTTTGGTTTGGTTTTGTTCTTTGCTCCCACTGTAGACACTGAGCTGCTGTGGCTGAGGCTGAGACATCCCTCCTACCCTGTCAGCAGCAGCTCCTGTCAGGAACTGCCCATAAAAGATGAGCAAAGCAGCTGGGAGCAGCAATGCATGGAATGCTATGGCTCAGGAGCTCTTCTGCCAGAGCCCTGATTGTGCCTTATGCTTCTCAGCACCTCCTTTTCTGGATAGAACGTAGTGATTTGTTTGGTTTTCTTTCTTTTTTGCCCAAAAAAAGAAAAGCTCTCAAGATGCAAATGTTCTGCTGAACTCCCAGGAGTTTATCTGTTAAGTTCAGTCATGGGAAACAGAAAGTAAGGCCAGGGTAGCAGATCAGCTGGGAGCTGATCACTCCCTGCAAAGGGCTTGTTTCTAATGCAGGAAAACCATGCTCCAGGATGGCCAAGAAGGGTTAACGTCCTCAAGTTGCAGCAGGTGAGGTTCAGGTTCCCATGGAGGGCAGCCAGGGGTGCTCAGCACTGGAACATCCACCTACAGTGCCCGTGTTCCTTTCCATGATGCCTTTAGGGTGTCTGCAGCCTTGATGCAGAAGGCCTGGGGGGCTCCTGTGGCTGGGTTTGCACTCAGGGTGAGGATGCCCAGGAGCCGCTGAGCCCAGCTTGGGGACGAAGGCTGGGGCTTGTGGGCTGGGAGGGGTGGCTCTGGGGGCTGTGACATCCCAGGGGATGGGGACCCTCAGAGCTGGGACCCTCAGGGCAGGGCTCTGTCCCCAGAGCTGGGGGAAGAGGGGCTTGGGGCTCTCAGCGTGGCAGGTGCCCAGAGAGGCTCTGGGGACATTGCAGGTGCCCCCAGCTCCCTGCTCCCTCCCAGCCAGACCTGCTGAGCCCCCTTCCTCCCACCAGGCCATGTCTCCCACACTTGCCCTCATCCTGGCCCTGTTAGCCACCCACACTGGGCTGAAGGTGGAGGTTCAGCTTGACAAGGACGCAGTCAAGCGGATGCAGGAGCGTGAGGAATACCTCCACCAGGAGATGACTCGGCTGCTGCAGGAGATTGAGGGGAGCAGTGGCACCATGGAAGCCCTGCTCCTTCCAGCACTGCAGCAGCCATGGCTCTTTTGGGTCACTGCAGCAGCCCTGGTTGTGCTTCTGCTTGCTGTGGGCTGCTGGCTGGTCAGGAGAAGAAACTGTGGCTCTGCCAGCTGCACTGTGTGTGCCAGTGAGCTGCCGCATCTTTTTGCTAAATATCACCTAAAATGTTAGACAAATGGGATGAAATTTTAGTCCTTGCCTAAAGAACTCCTTTTTTTTTTTTTTTTTTTTTTTTTAATAAACCAGATTATTAGTGCTAACTTTTGAAAACAGGGTGAATAATTTTTTTTACTCTAGACTCTGTCACTGTCTTTCAGCTCTTGGAACTGGTTTGGATGGAGTATTTATTTTGGAAAATCTCTTTTGACGTGATAATAAAAGTGGTAAAATTACTTGATTTTTTTGGAGTTTGTTTTTGGGAATTTTTAAAATTATTTTTATTTACTTTGTTTGTTTGTTTTTTAAATTTTTTGTTCTGTGCTGCTGTTGCATTTATTCAGCCTGGTAATATCTATTTGGATGACTTGCTTGAGCTTCTTAGCCTGTGTGCCGGTTTGGCTAAAATCTAGCAATATATCTTTTGAGAGGAAACCAGGTTACAACCACTCTTCCCCCCACAGGGTTCGGGGAAAAGAAAATATTTTCCTCGAAGGAAAGTGAATGAGATAAGAACTCTTTATTTAACAAACACACAGGAAAAGGATAATAATGCTAAATAATGAAATGAAATCTCTCGCTATAGAGAGAAACTTGGGAAGATTTCAGAGTCCTTCTGTAGGTGTGGTCTCTCTCTTCTTCGGAGCTGGGTCGGCGAGGGCCCACCCCCGGGCCTCGGGGAAAAATTCTCCCGATGTGTTCTGATGTTGTTGAGCAGTTCAGAAGAGAAGAAAGGAAAAAACTAAAGTCTCAGGAAACAAAAGTTCAACTTTCTGTCTCACGCCGGGAAGAGAAAGGAAAAAAAAACCCGAAACCGCTGGCTGAAGAAAGCAAGCAGGGTGCTCCCTCCTGCTCCTGCAGCCAGAGAATGCAGAGGAGTGTAATCTCTGTGTCCTTGAGAAACTGTTTTGAAAAGTTCGTATGGTTTTTTTTTTTCCAAGCTCAGTTTAAAGGCACAGAAAAGGCACAAAATTACTTTTTGGGCATAGAGCATGATAGGGGATACACATGATAGAGTCACTCTAAGACATTCTACCCCTTATCACATATTATTGGCTCAATGCTCAAATTAATATATTCTAACTCTACACACACACACACATTAATACATATATACAGCTATGTACAAACAGTGACAGTGACACTCAGCAAGCAGAGGTACAGGCATTTCACATTACATGTGGTTTTCACCCAACAATCAGATCTCCCTGCGGTACACAACGTGTTGTTCTGTCTCTCTGCATTACTCACCATGTGCAACCAGGTCTCTGAGCAAAGACAACCCCACGGACGGGTTTGTCTGTACTCGAGGCAGAAGTAACTCAAACAGTCTTTCCTAACAGTCCCTTGGCATGCACTACTGGAACCTTGTCTCTATCTACTGTGTGCAGGGATTCAGATTGGGCTGGACCAGCTCTATTGGTGGAACCCCGAGTGTTGACTAACCAAGTGGCCTTTGCTAGATGCTGTTCTCAATTTTTGAAAGTTCCCCCGCCTAGGGCCTTCAAGGTGGTTTTCAGCAATCTATTGCACCATTCTACTTTCTTAGCTGCTGGTGCATGGTAAGGGATATGGTACACTCATTTAATGCCATGTTCTCTAGCTCAGGTGTTTATAAGGCTGTTCTTGAAATGAGTTCCATTGTCGGATTTAATTTTCTCGGGGGTACCATGCCTCTACAGGACTTGCTTTTCAAGGCCCAGGATGGTGTTTCGGGCAGTAGCATGAGGCACAGGGTAGGTCTCCAGCCATCCAGTGGTGGCTTCTACCATTGTGAGCACGTAGCGCTTGCCTTGGCAGGTTTGAGGCAGTGTGATGTAATCAATCTGCCAGGCCTCCCCATACTTGTATTTGGACCATCGCCCACCATACCATAGGGGTTTCACTCGCTTGGCCTGCTTGACTGCAGCGCATATCTCACAATCATGGATCACCTGGGAGATACTGTCCATGGTTAGATCCACCCCTCGGTCTCGTGCCCACTTATAGGTGGCATCTCTGCCTTGATGACCTGAGGCATCATGGGCCCATTGAGCTAGGAACAACTTTCTCTTGTGTTTCTAATTTAAGTCTATCTGTGACACCTCTATTTTTGCAGCCTGATTTACTTGTTCGTTGTTTCGGTGTTCCTCATTAGCCTTACTCTTGGGGACATGAGCATTTACATGGCGAACTTTCACACGTAGCTTTTTCACTCGGGTAGCAACGTCTTTTTACTCTTCAGCAGCCTGGATGGGTTTTCTCCTACACTGCTAATTGGCTTTTACCCACTTTTCCAGCATCCCCACAGAGCATTGGCTACCATCCACGAATCAGTGTAGAGGTAGAGCTTTGGCCACTTCTCTCTTTTAGCGATGTTCAGGGCTAGTTGAACAGCTTTGAGTTCGGCAAATTGGCTTGATCCACCTTCTCCTTTAATAGCTTCTGCAACCCGGCGTGTGGGACTCCATACGGCTGCTTTCCACTTTCGTTTCATCCTTACAATGCGACAAGAACCATCGGTGAAAAGAGCGTAGCATGTGTCTTCTGCTGGCAGTTGGTTGTACGGTGGAGCTTCTTCAGCACGTGTCACTTGCTCTTGTTCTTCTTCGTCACTGAGACCAAAGTTTTCACCTTCGGGCCAATTTGTGATTATTTCTAAAATCTCAGGGCGATTCAGTTTTCTGATACGGGCGCGCTGTGTGATGAGAGCGATCCATTTGCTCCATGTGGCATTGGTGGCATGGTGGGTAGAGGGAACCTCTGCTTTGAACATCTACCCTAGCACTGGTAGTCGGGGTGCCAGGAGGAGCTGTGCTTCAGTGCTAATGACCTCTGAGGCAGCTTGGATTTCTTCATAGGCGGCCAAGATTTCTTTTTCTGTTGGGGTGTAATTGGCTTTAGATCCTCTGTAGCTTCGGCTCCAGACTCCCAGTGGTCGGCCTCGAGTCTCACCAGACACCTTCTGCCAAAGGCTCCAGGACAGACTATGGCTCCCGGCTGCAGAGTAGAGCACGTTCTTCACTCCTGGTCCTGTCCGGACTGGGCCAAGGGCTACCGCATGAGCAATCTCTTGCTTGATTTGGGCGAAGGCTTGTTGCTGTTCAGGGCCCCAGTGGAAACTGTTCTTCTTGCGGGTAACCACGTAGAGAGGACTCACAATCTGGCTATATTTAGGAATATGCATTCTCTAAAAGCCTATGACACCTAGGAAAGCTTGTGTTTCCTTCTTGTTAGTTGATGGAGACATTGCTGTGATTTTATTGACGACCTCAGTGGGAATCTGACGCTGTCCATCTTGCCATTTCACTCCCAGGAGCTGGATCTCTTGAGCAGGTCTCTTGACTTTGTTCTTCTTGATGGCAAAACTAGTTTCTAGGAGAATCTGGATGATTTTCTCTCCTTTCTCGAACACTTCTTCTGCGGTGTTCTCCCACACAATGATGTCATCAATGTACTGCAGATGTTCTGGAGCCTCACCCCTTTCCAGTGCAGTCTGGATTAGTCCATGGCAGATTGTGGGACTGTGTTTCTGCCCCTGGGGCAGTCGGTTCCAGGTGTACTGCACACCCCTCCAGGTGAAGGCAAACTGAGGCCTGCACTTTGGGGCTAAAGGAATGGATAAGAAGGCATTGGCAATGTCAATAGTGGCCTACCACTTTGCTGCTTTGGACTCCAGCTTGTACTGAAGCTCTAACATGTTTGGCACGGCAGCGCTCAGCGGTGGAGTCACCTCATTCAAGGCACGATAGTCTACAGTCAATTTCTATTCTCCTTCAGATTTGCGCACAGGCCAGATGGGGCTGTTGAAGGGTGAGTGGGTCTTGCTGACCACCCCTTGGCTCTCTAGCTCGCGGATTATCTTGTGGATGGGAATCACAGCATCTCGAGTTGTCCGGTACTGTCGGCGATGCACTGTCGAGGTAGCAATTGGTACTCTTTGTTCTTCTTCCTTCAGAAGGCCTACTGCAGATGGGTTCTCTGATAGTCCAGGCAAGGTATTCAATTGCCTGATGCCCTCTGTCTCTATAGCAGCTATTCCAAAAGCCCACTTGAGTCCCTTTGGGTCTCTGAAATGCCCTCCTTGGAGGAAATCTATGCCTAAAATGCACGGGGCCTCTGGGCCAGTCACAATGAAATGTTTCTTCTACTCATTTTTAGTCAGGCTCACCTCAGCTTCTACTAGGGTCAAATTTTGTGACCCACTTGTTACACCAGTAATAGAAACAGATTCTACCCCCACATGTTGCGATGGGATTATTGTACACTGTGCACCAGTGTCAACCAAAGCATCATATCTTTGTGGTTCTGATGTACCAGGCCAACGAATCCACACAGTCCAAAAAATACGGTTTTCCCTGGCCTCTACCTGGTTAGAGGCAGGGCCCCTCTAATTCTGGTTACCCTTCTGTCTGTCATTTTTGGCAGATTGGCTACGGGCAACTGGAGCTACTTTCTTTTTAGTAAAATTTCCTTTCTGAGACTTGCGCTCCTTTAATTCATGCACTCGTGCTGCCAGAGCAGAAGTGGGCTGTCCGCCCCACTTTTTCACGTCTTCCCCACTGTCACACAGGAATTTCCACAGCTCACTTCGTGGGATGTACCTTCTCTCTAGGGAACGTCCTCGTTGCGTATCAGAATCTCGGATCTGTACTGCCGAGATTTGGAGAAAGCCCTCTTTGATCTCTTTCTTGAGGTCCTCTATCTTATCTTCTAAATTCTGCACACGTGTTTCCACAGCTGTGATTTTCACATGTGTTGGGCCATGCACGGAGTCTGCATATGCTTGGAGCTTTGTTGCCATATCTTGCACGGTCTCATTTGCACTGTAATCTGGTTTTATCAGTGCTAAAGCAGACTTGTATTCTGATGGCCCAAGCTGTATGAGCTTTCGCCACATGAAGGGACCAGCTCTGGCCTGGTCTGGACTTCTCAATCCTGGGTTATTTGTGAAGACAACCTCTACCACCCCTAGTTCTCTCAGGCATTGAATCCTTTGTTCAATGGTTTTCCACTGGGTTTGCTGCATATAGAGATCATCTGCACACAGATATCTCTCCCTTACACCACTCAAGAGCCGTCTCCAGATACTGGCAGAGTCAGCCTCCCTTATCATCTTTTGGTCAATAGCTGGATCACGTGACAGGGATCCCAAATGCTTCGCTTCAGCACCGTCTAGCATTACATCATCACTTGCAGCATCCTAAATACGGACCATCCGACTTATTATGGATTCATTGGGCCATCGGGTGTAGTCCTTTCTTAGGCTGTGAAGGTCTTTTATGGACAGGGACTCAGTAATGGTTTCTGTGCCTGAATCAGTTGGTGATTTTGAGGTTCTTTCTCCTGCATCATCATCATCTTTTACTGGGCGATCAGTTTTGGTTGTGTGCTTTTTCCTCGTGACAGGAGCAACTGTCAATGGCTTAGTGTCTCCCTCTGGTTTGGCTGCAGCCTGAGTGACTGGGATGTCTGCTGGTTTATCTTCCTGCCCCTCTGCCTTTACCTGCTGCTCTACAGTACCCAGCAGTGTGCGATAGGCATATGCCAAGGCCCAGCATATTGCGATGAGCTGTTTCTCATTAGAATTGTCATTGTATTTCTCTTTCAGATATTTCCCCACCTCAGCTGGTTTCTGAATTAGTTCAGGGGGGTAATTGCAAATTATCGGGTCAGAGAATTTCTTCAGGATTTGGCCCATATCCTCTCATTCTCCACCCCACTCAGGATTTTCCACCTCTGGGACAGGTGTCTCCTCAGTCACCCTGGAAATCTGAGCTCTTATTCTAGACAAGCTGCAAACTATATAGAGAAAGACTACTAGATTAAATACCAGGAGGGTGGTCTCTTTAACATCCAGGGGAAACTGAACCTTCTCAAAAGATAATGTATCAAATTTAAAGGGAAGGGAGATGAAAGGCTGGGAAACCCCATCTCCTCTTCTTCTAACAAACTGAGTGCAATTTCTAATAAACTCCCAAAACAGGCCACCGAAACTAGGACTGGGGTTAGGATGGAGAAACGACATTATATTGTATTATACACACATTGTATTATACACACTTTGAACAACTGCCTGTACCTCTGTTGACTTCTTATAAATCACTATCACCGAGCAAAGCAAAATAGAAATACGGATTCGTGCCCCTACTCTGTAAAAGTTTCTTATCAGCCATGGGATCAGACCAAGTTGTGGATAGGTAAACAGGCCTAGGGACCAAAAAACCACCAGTACCTCAAGCAAGCCTAAGGACCAAAAAAACGTGAGTATATCCAGCCAGAGAGACATTATGAACTCAACTAACATGGTATCTACTTTACTCTAACACAAATTAGTTAAATTCAAACTAAGATGTAATTAGTACCGGTTTTTTCACTTTCTTTCGAATCCTGCCGACTACGCCAATAAGTATTTGTGCTGGTTTGGCCAAAATCTAGCAATATATCTTCTGAGAGGAAACCAGGTTACAACCACCCTTCCCCCCACAGGGTTCGGGGAAAAGAAAATATTTTCCTCGAAGGAAAGTGAATGAGATAAGAACTAGTTATTTAACAAACACACAGGAAAAGGATAATAATGCTAAATAATGAAATGAAATCTCTCGCTATAGAGAGAAACTTGGGAAGATTTCAGAGTCCTTCCGTAGGTGTGGTCTCTCTCCTCCTCGGAGCTGGGTCGGCGAGGGCCCACCCCCGGGCCTCGGGGAAAAATTCTCCCGATGTGTTCTGATGTTGTTGAACAGTCCAGAAGAGAAGAAAGGAAAAAACCAAAGTCCCAGGAAACAAAAGTTCAACTTTCCGTCTCACGCCGGGAAGAGAAGGGAAAAAAAACCCGAAACCGCTGGCTGAAGAAAGCAAGCAGGGTGCTCCCTCCTGCTCCTGCAGCCAGAGAACGCAGAGGAGTGTAATCTCTGTGTCCTTGAGAAACTGTTTTGAAAAGTTCGTTTGGTTTTTTTTTTCCAAGCTCAGTTTAAAGGCACAGAAAAGGCACAAAATTACTTTTTGGGCATAGAGCATGATAGGGGATACACATGATAGAGTCACTCTAAGACAGCCTGTTACTGCTAAAGCTTCTTGGAAGTTTTCGGTGATCATTCAGATGCAAACACTGGTAGTTAAAACACCTGTGGAAGAATTTATCTGTAACTCTCACTGCTTTCAAGTCAAGCTATCAGCAGCCTCCAGCAGGCTCAGCAGGCTTGTTTCTTTTCCTCAAGTATCACTACATTTAGGCTAATTTTGGTTGGGTCAAAGGGTATAGTTATCACTTGGGGTCAGCCTCAGGAGTGTCTCTCCTGTTGGGGAGGCTTCAGTGACCTTCCTGCAGACATGACTAACAAAGTGTGTCTGATTTTCGGCAGCTGATATCTGGGCTGCACTGGCTCCAAGCACAGCAAGCACGCCTTGAGGAGACCAAATGTAGCTATCCCAAGCTCCCGGGAATAAAGGAGGCAGGAGAGAACCTTTTCATTTGAGTTCCAGGAGTTTTATTCCTAAAGGTGTCAAGAGACAAAAAAGCCGAGGGGTACGATTGTGCGAGCCATTTTATATGAGGGGAAAGTTGGGAGGAGCAGACGGGAAGGACCAATGAACAGCAACACAAGGGGAGGAACCCAGTAACATTTAACCAATCCGATGTGAACAGGGGAGGGGAGAACCAACAGCAACCAATAGGTAACCAAATAACTAAGAACTTTCCAGAACAGAGGGTTGAGCCTCAGACCTCAGCCTCGCCCACAGACAGCCCCTCAGATTCTGACTCGTCATCCCATTGGATGGGCAAGATTTGATGAGCATTGGACTGCCCAGCGGTGGGCTGGGGCACCACAACATATAGTTATGGTGGAATGACAACACCCAGAAAAACAGAGAAGGCCCTGTTGATGTCCTATACTTGAACGGATATTCAGCGACGAGCTGAGTTTCTAATTCAGAATAGTTAAGCACATAGTTAGTCAGAACCCCAACAACATACAGTTAAATAATACACTCTCTCATGTGTCCAAGTGATGTGTCAGTTTCTAAAAACAACTCAATCTTCCTCAGGCTTCTATAAAATCTTTTCATATTCAATTTGGTGCTATTTGGGACTAAGTGTAGTGTCTGCTCTGAGAACAAGATAAAATAAATAAACAAATCATCCACTAGACATTAATATTTCCACATAAATGATCGACTATCAGTTTGGTCATGCAGATTAAAGAAGGGAAGGGTATTAAACATGAATGTTCTGTGCTGTAAGGGAAAGGCAAGAAGCGGTATCAATTCATTATTTTGCTATCAATACTTGGTTGAATGGAACTACTTAAGCAAATTTTTTTTTTATCAGCTCAGTGCTGGCAGCAGTCTGAAGATGTTTCAGGGTTGCAATGGAGTGTTAATTAATCCTGAGTGTCTCGCTGAGCACCAACAGGAACAGTCGTTTTGACTGATGTAGCTGCACGGGGTGGATATTTTCATCTTTGGGATAAGAGTATTAAGAGAAGCAAGGCATACACAAAGGAACAGTTTGAAAAGGAGGGGTGTGCATTACTTCCCTTAATTCTGGAGGAGCTTTTGGGGAAGAAAATCTGTGTCCTTCTGATGCTTTTCTCAGCCTACAGAGTGTGGTTCCCTCTGGACTGATGCTCTGCCGTTGGATGTGCTCTAAGGATGCTACCTGGGCCAAATGCAATCTCCCCCCCGTGCTGATTTAGCACAGCCTGGTTTTTGGTAGCAGGGGAGGGCCACAGAAGTGGCTTCTGTGAGGAGCTGCTGGAAGCTTCCACACATCCAACAGAGCTAATCTCTGATGGCTCTGAAGATGGACGTGCTGCTGGCCCAATTAGAGAGGCTGGTAACGCCTCTGTGATGGCATATTTAACAAGAAAATCAAAACGGTGCATGGGTAGTTTTCTCCAGGGGTGGTGAGGCACCGCTGCTGGGCCCATCCCTCGCGCTGTGCCGTGGCCACTGCCATTTTGGCACTGCCCACAGTGAGCTTTGCTTGCCTGACCGCCCCTCGCCAGCCATGCCACGGGCAGAAGGGCAGCAGCGGCGGCAGCGGCTTCTCCTTCCCGGCGCCCCGCATGAAGACAGGCATTAAACAGCGCCAGCACCAGCACCGCCCACGTGGTGGCAGTGGGGCCACATGGCGAGCAGCTCCCCAACATGGAACCTAGATGAGATCAACTTCTCAGCACTGCGAGATCCTGCACGAATCTTTGCATTGGTGGAACTTGTTGGCAGTGATTCCTACGGGCAGCAGTTTTTCTTCTAGTCAGAGAACAGGAGGGAGTGAGGACATGTGAGAGAAAACAACATGGCGACACCAAGGTCAGTGGAAAAAGAAGGCAAGGAGGTGCTCCAGGAACCAGAGCCGAGATGCCTCTGCAGGCTGTGGTGAGGACCATGGTGAAGCAGCCTATCCCTCTGCAGCCCATGGGTCTACGAGGGATGCAGAGATCCACCCACAGCCCAAGAGAGAAGTGCTCATGCTGGAGTGGGTGGATGCCAGAAAAAGCGGTGATCCACTGGGAGACTTGAATAGAGAGAGAGGGCCCCTGCCTCCAGAGATGGAGAGGGCCCTTGCTTCCAAACTAGAGCAGCCTATCCTTAGAGGACTGCACCCCATGGGCAAGTGACCCACACCACAGCAGATTTGGAAAGACTGCCTGTGGGAAGTGTTAAAAACAGGCTCACGACTGAGCTTTTAAACAAATTTATTACTGAGAACTAATTTAACTGAAAATAAGAGATCTCTTGCAGTGATCTGCCTTACACGAGACAAAGGACACAGCACCCGGGGCTGGATCTGGGACAGATCTGATCAGAGGCTCCATTCGCAGCATCGGGCGATACATTTTACACCCCAGTCCCCGCCTCCCAGCCGCCCCTTTCCTCGCCCCACCAAGGCAGCGCGATTCGCTCGCTGATGTCTGGGGTCTTCTCATTGGTTCGTTGTCATCTGGTTGTTGTCTAGGGTCTTCCTACTAGTGAACATCCAATCACAGTCCTTGATATCTCCCTTTATGTAAATAAGGTCCGGAACCCTTACGATTACCTCATGCATATTCTGGAAGATTCCGCCTTTCTCCATTTTGTACAACAATCCCAATAATAAATTTATTAACAATAAAAAATAATGACCTGTTGACAGGAAGGGTAATGTGGGCATGCCAAGCAACACTACTCACCCTTACTGCGAAAAAGAACACCCCTTTATTAACTGGCGACTAAGAACAGGAACCAAGTTAAACTCGCGAACCCCAATGGCAAGGCAGAGTCCGAACGGCGCGCACCACACCGGGTGCTCCCCCCTCGCCAGTGCAGAAGGGCAGAGGACCAGGAGCTGTGCCCCTGACTCAGTTTTTATATTTAGTCCCTAATGTTCATTGGTGTGCTTTGGATCCTTCACATCATTGGTCCATTTCTCTCGCTGCCTTTGGTCCATTTTGACGAAGCATTTCTCACAATCATTTCTCGAGGGTCTCTCCCGACTGGCTCGTGCCATGTCCAATCTGCTTTTTCTTGGTGACATTATTTGGGTCTGTTAGAACAATCGAGAAATTGCTAAGAAGCAGATCTATGACTAGAAAAATATTAAAGAGAACATGCCAGCTTGGCTTTCATTTTGGGCTTTAATTAACAAAAATATCTTTGAGTTGAAGTGTTTTATAAAGCCATTCACATTCCTTTCCTGGTCTGTTCCTGCCATAAAATCAAATAAACTATTTACACTACTACACTGAAATCCAGAGGGGTTTTTTGGGTCACTTTTACCTTTTATCCCCCCCAAAAAATGGTGATATTTGACAGGTGAACACCTGGAGCTTTTTCTTTTCCCTTTCCCTGCAGCATTAAGTTCGCCGCTCGATGCTTACATGCTTGTGTTACACATGGTACACTGTCCGCAACTTAACAGAACAGAGTAATTACTACAAACAACACCAACCACCCCAGCTCCCACAATCAACACACTCCTTAACTTTACCCAACCAACCACAGAACCCAATTACCTGTATCAAAAACTAGACCTTGTTTATAACACTGATTAACTAATAACTTAACCTTGATAGATTCCAGCAATTAAATCTGATAGCAAATGATTCAACTGGATGCTTCAATTCATAACTGTCCAACTTCAGAAACACTTAACAAACTACTTAACAACTTTTATTTAAATGCAAAAGCCAACCTCCCCAAACTTAATCATAACAGAAGGAGTCTTGTTGCAGCAGGTTTGGCAGGACTGCTGCTCATGAGATTAGAGCCATGCTGGAGAAGTTCACGGAGAACTGTCTTCCATGGGAGGGACCCCACAGCATAGCGGAGGAAAGACTCCTCTCCCTGAGCAAACAGGAAAAGATCACGAGTGATGAACTGACCAAAACCCCCAAGCCCTGTCTCCCTGCACTGTCAGTGGGAAAGAGGGAGGGGGTGGGAGGAAAAAAGTTGTTTTAAAGGCTTATTTTACTTCTCATCCTCCTGTGACTCTGTTAATAATAAATTTACTTTATACTTTTAAATTTGCACTTGTTTTGCCCTCAGAGTGTTTTCTCCCAGTCTTCATCTCAGCTCATGAGCCCTTCCTTAATTTCTGTCTCCCTCTCCTCTGCCCAGCTGGGAGCAAAAGAGAGTGAGCGAATGGCTTTCGTGGGTGCCTGGCATTTGGCCAGTGTCAAGCCGCAACACCCTCCTCCAGTGATGCAATGAGGGGAAAGGGTTGTTTTTCACTCAGATTGGGTTTAAGAATTGACACTGAATAGTTCCATATCAAAAAGTCCATCTAGACATGCCCCACTCTGCCTGGCAGCCCAAATGTGACTATTTTAAGGAGGAAAGTGTGTTGGTAGCTGCTAAGGCAGATATCCTAGGAGAGAAATGTTTGCTCCTCAGAATCTGTGGGGATTCACAAAGAATTTAATCCCTTGAATTCCTGTCCTTTTGTTCTGGTACCAAGTTGTGTCTCCAGAGGTTGTAGACTTTGATTCAACTTGGTGTTGAAACTTGAAAACAAGGAATAATTTTTTCTCTGAACACGTTCCTGGACTTGAACTGAAGGGCCAATGTTCTCAAGCATGCGATGCCTCCTTAATGGGCTGTTAAATACTGATTGTTTTTGTGTTTTTGTACTCTGTCCTGTGGGAGGATGGGGGGCAATGCAGTGGCCAAGTGTCACAGAGGACTTTGTCAGGAACCTGGTGTCAGATTTGTGGGAGATTGCCCTGGGCAATCAGTTATTTGCCCCAAAATATGTATTTGTGTCTACTCAGAATACTCTTGTCTCTCACAAAGTAATGAATGTGTGCATTAATTTCTCCCTTTTAACGTTCCCTCAAGTAGATTTAGTGGCCCATGGTTTCTACTGCCTATTCTGTACCAGGTCGAATCCAAAATAAAGTATCTGTTGCCAAATGCCCTGCTAATGTGCCAGCCACTGCTGTACCTTGATAAATGCTATTGGATTGAAGAAATTGAAACGTAATGCAAGGATGGTTAGAAGTTTGTTGGGGTTTTTTTGGTACTTAGCTTTGGTTTTTCCCTACATTGTTTTGTTTGTTTGTTTGTTTGTGGCTGGCAAGTCTATTACGTGAGAGAACCTGGACTGTGGTTTGGCACCAGCTAAACAAAATGCATGGCACAAATCCTTTGAAAAGGAAGAACTGAAACATCCTTATTAACTTGTTTTCTGAGTTCTCTGTGCTTTTTTTCTGCTAGTGATGATCCTGTTTTTGTCTAAAATAAGTTCTAAGCAAGCATGTAAATTTCTCTTCATAATTATTCAGACAATGTTCCCAAAATTTGAGGGCTGAGGTGCAGTCCGAGATTTGTTAACTTGGGAAGAAAACTCTGACTAAAGCAGATTCTAAATAAAGCCTGTGAAGAGTTCCTGAGCAAATAAAAACCAAGTAAGCATGAAATGTATTTGATCCAGGGTACTGTAAATGGAATATTTTGTGATTATTGCTGGTAGACATGGGAAAAGAAAAAGGTATTGCGGTAGTGCATATAACTATACTTAATATAGCCAGACCAGCCTCAGCTACCTAAATTGTTTCACACCAGTTTCCACAACTACAGGCCGGATCTTTCATAATTCTTGGGTGTTTTATGAAATTGGATTACACAGTTAGACAGCTGATATACCTCAGGCCATTAAACTGCAGAGAGGAACTCGTGTGCCAGACCATTCATCCAGTTTACTGTGCCTGTGTAGCAAACATCACAGAAAACGTGGATAGAAAATTTTATTTCAGGTTCCCAACATAGCAACATTGTGCCTGGGGCTGCAGAGCATTACTCTGCAGTAATTGCTGCTTCACAGAGGGGGAACTGGAGCTTTTCTCCACTTTTTATGTATTTCCGAGGTATGCTTATTACAATACCCTGGGTTTTATAATAAACAGCTCCTATCAAAACATGTTTTTCACTGAGCTCCACAGCTGTTTGTTTTTTGACGTGGATGGTTTTCAGGGAATCAGATCCTTATAAACAAACAGCTTTTTGACTAGTATATGGAACATTGGAAGAGGAGTAAAGTTTGTCAAAAATGTTGGTTTTATTTTTCGAAGGCAACAGTGTTCTTGGATGTCAGTCTGTCAAACTGCGTGGTCCAGGATATATTTAAAACTTATAATATTATGGCTTAGTATCTATGACTACAGGAAATTATGACTGACACAACCTTTATCTTGTCAACTGTATTTCAGAAGGTGGCGAGGTAGCACTGCCAGCGTTGATGCTTTTGAATGTTTGCAAATTGTTACTTGCACTGGTATATACTGTAGAAAAATAAAAAGAAGAAAACAGCTCTAAATGCCTTTGCAGGGACCAAAACTATATGTTTTCGTTACTTTTAATTAAACAGTAATTCTCTCTCTGGAATGCACATGGATAGACGTTGAAGCCAGGAGAAATCGAGGGCTGACTTTTTCCGCTTGGTGAAAGTCTCTAAATAACCCAGAAATTCCGGTGTTGTGCTGAAGGAAAGGACTTGGAATTTCTACCAGGTGGGAATTTTCTCCCCTTTGTGGTAACGTCTCAGTGCACGTTGATGGAAGAACTTGGGATGACCTCCTTGAGCATGTCTGGGAGGTGGAGTTGCAGTGAGGATATCTGGGAACGGCAAGAGCAAGATTTGGCACTTGGTGTGCTGTTCCCAGTGTCAAAGGCTTCGTAAGAGGGGAGTTGGTGGCAAGTCTGGGTAAGAAAATATTGCAGGTCACTCGGGAGCTATAAAATCCTGCAGGGTGGGTGACAGTCACAGGGTGGCAGTCACCGGGGAGGTGCTGTGAATGCAACATGGGCATAAAGCCCTCTGGGAGGCTGTCACTGGTCTGTCCTGGAGCAGCATCACTGAAACCCAGTGCTGATGGGAGCAGAGGCACTCCAGCAGCAGGTGGGTGTTCCCACAGCGCCCGTCGTCCCCTCAGGGGCTTTGACAGGCTGCAGATGGAGATGGGCACAAACCCAGCGTGGCCAGTGCTGTAGCGTGCCCTGGCCAGCACAGGCCCTGGGTGTGGGCAGCCAGGCTGGGAGGGGACGTGCTGGATCTGGACCAGGGTGGGCACGAGGGGGTGGCTGTGGCCTTGCAGCAGGGGTGGCCAAGTGCCTGTCAGCTGAGCTGTGGGGCCGGGAATACAGCCAGAGGCACGCACTCCTGGAGTACCTGCCTCCTGGAGGGGTCCGTGCCTGCTCCTGGCACATCTCCAGCAGCTCTGACAGTCCAAGGTCTGGCTTGGGGCTCCCCCAGTGCGGGGAATGTTGGGTGCCTCGAGCCTGGACTATGCCCAGTGCCCTGAGGGACAGTGTCTGGTGGGGAGTCAGAGATGGGCACATGGGGAAGGCAGTGGCTGTTACCTGGGTGAGGAGAAGGATGAGGGGCATTTTCCCAACACATCCTAGGGACAGAGCGTGGCAGGAGGGACATGGCAGCAGGGAAGGGAGGCCACATCTGCTCCCCACAGCCAGGAAGGTTGCTTGGAAAGGCTGTGTGACCCTCAACCTGGGCAACTGCCTGCTCTTGTTGGCCTGGCTGTGACACGGCAGCTTCAGCAGCCACCTCCAAAGGTCCCTTCTGACATAAAGAACTCCAGAACTCGGTGGCTGTCGCTGTCTGGTACAGGATGGAAGTTTTTATGGGTCATCACTTCACTGTCCACCCAAACAGGGTTCTCCACGGAGAAGAGAGACTGTGTCATCCTTAGGCACAGGAACAGAAGGTTCATGGGGTCAAGGAGCAATGCATGCCAGCTGCTGAAGGAAAGGTGTGAGGCAGAGTTACACACTGGAGACAAAGCCACTATGACTGAAATTCCAGGGAATTCATGAAAGGATATGGGGTTTTGCTAAAAAGAAAGTTATACCTGGGCCCAGAGAAGAGCCTGAATGGGGGAGGGCAGTGGCAGCAGAGGAGCACTCATAGCTTTACATTGTGTTTTTCATTCCTGCTTTGTATTTCCAAAAAGAAACAGTTCAATACACATTCATCAGGTCAGCTGGACACCCAAGAAAACGTATCATGGCCTTGGTTACAGGGAAAAGCCCTGACATTCGCCCTTCAGGAGAATGAAGGCTTGAACTTCATCATCTATGCAATAAACTTGCAACATTTTAAAATGATTTTTAAAATGATAATTTGAATTCTATAAATGAGAATTACTAGCAATAGTGCCTGATAATAACAATTTGAGATATTTCAATTAGTTCATTAGCTTTTCTTTTGTCAAATAATTGGTGGGAAACACTGGCATTTAACTAATTATGATAATTTTTCTCTATTTTAAACTGTGTTTCAGTAATTAAGAACAGTATTTCAAAGGGCTTTGAGATAACTACTTCAAAAGGAATGATAGTTGTCCTTGTTCCTTGGTATAAGAAATGGCACAGGCACCCCACCTTATGCCACGGACAGTCCCAAAAGTTCAATAATCTTGTTGGAATTGATGAACTCAGTGGAGTGTGGCTCTGGGAAGATTCAGAATCCTTTTGTCAGATCAGAGTTAAATTTTTGCCTCCTATGTACTGGGTGGCTTATGATGGATCAGGGGAGGCAGGGATGTGTCCAGCACCCAACCTGGGATGTTTTCCTGTGAGGGGTTTGGTCTGTGTTGAGCTATGAAGGTGGCAGCACTCTGCAGGCTCTTGCGGAAACAGCATCAGCCTGCAAGAAAGCCCAAAGAGCATCTGAGCAGAATAATGATTTTTTTCTCTACAGCACAGATGTGCTGCTGCATGACAGGGACTTCTCTGAGTGTTTTAGTGGTACAGGGCTGAGGCAGAGCTGGAAAAGAGGACAGGGGACAGATGACACTGTGGGGGCTGCTACTGGCTGCCAGCCTCTGGCCACTATCCCTGTTTCTCCTGTGGGACTTTAACCTCTCTGGCACTGGCTGGAGGGAAATGAAGCAGGGCAGGAGCCGTCGGGGGGTTTTTGAAGTGTGTCAGGGATGGAGTGGGTTCAGTTCCTGAGCCAAGCAGGGACAGGCAGAGCTGGACCTCACTGGGGAGCAGCAAGGAGGGGCTGCTGGGGAGGTGACAGGCACTGGCTACAGTGACCATGGTCAGGGCCCAAGGAGAGTGAGGATTTGGGAGCAGCAGAGGACATGCCCCAGACTTTAGGAGAAGAAGGAAACTTTGGCATGTGCTGAAGGAAAACTAAAGTAAGGGGGCAGGGGAAGGTGTGCGACACAGGGTGCGTTGGTGCAGGGCCTCAGCGTAAGAGCAGATGCTTTCCCATGGGACAGAAATTCCAGCACGTTGGTAGCCTCAGTGTAAGAGCCAAATCTTCAGATGAAAAGCCAGCTATTTAAGAAAAAGCACAATCACACCATCAGTTCAGAGATCTGCACTCTTGCAGCACATACACCTTAAATCACACCTCTAAAATGTTGTGGGGAACACAGGAAGCAGAGTTCATGTGCTTTAAGTCTTCTTTCTTTCTCGTGGGCTGAGCTCCCTGAATAACTCACTTCTTCCCTGACACAGGGCCAGCAGGTGACTCCCACAGTGCACTACACACCCATGTCAGGAGGTGCTTGATGTGCAGCAGCAGTGGAGACAGAGCTGGACAAAGTCGCTGCCACTGGAATAAGGAGGGGACCGATGTACAGACAGCCCCACAGGTGTTCAAGGTGCTTGTTTTAAAAGGGAGATGCACTATACAAAGTATTGAAAGGAAAAATCTCAGGCACAGGCAGAAGTAAAAACCCCAAACAAAACCTCCCAAGAAAATGTTTCAGTTCAGATCAATCTGACCAATGAAAATGCTTCTCTAGTGAAATTAACAATTTTTCTTGGGGAATTTATTTTTTAATGGCACTATATTTCTTACCAATGTTTTTTGGGTAATAGCTCCCAGTGGTCTTTATTAGGTACTAATTTCCTAGAAACTATTAATAAAGACACTGGTAAGTCCCTTAGGTCATGCTGAAGAATCTCATTGGAAATAATGGCAAAATCATTTTGGTTTTATATGTATATGTCCACCGGGAAGAAATAGATACACCTGTAGGGACCATTGTCAGTCCAATTACTTTGAAATTTCTCAAAACTATGATTGAATTGCTCTTATCTGCAGTCATTTGTCTACACCTTTGTGAGTTGCTGAGCTAAATGCTGATGATACACTCCAATATATTAATATTTGTTTTAAAATGTGGCATTAGATCCAAGCCTTCACTGATGGCAGTAAAAGCTTTGGTTTGGAATTGGGGTATTAACCAATATGTCCATGAATTGGTGGATGTAGAAGTTGAAGGGGTTTTGTTCTAATTTGTGATTTTTATAAGACTGCAAAGTGTCCAAGCCTACAGACAGTTCATGCTATGTAAATGCCATCTTGGCTTTCGTGCTCCAGCCACAGCTCATTTCTCTGCCCACAAAACCAAGACCTTCTTTAAATACAGTTCTCATTTTCTGTGTCCCTTGCCAAGCAGCTCCTCAGGGCAGCACTCCCAGGAAGGGTCCAGCTTCACTCCCTCTCTCCATTCCTGAGCAGAGCCCTCCTGCCATCACAGGGGTGGGGCCAGGGGAGCTGCAGGGTGGGGCAGGACCACCTGGCCTGGGGAATCCCGAGCATGGGCCATCCAGGAAGGGGGGACACAACTCCCTGGGATCGCCCTCCCCTGGTTAAAGAGGTTTCTCCACAGCTGAGGTGTCCCTTCACTCCTGGAGGACCTTCCTTGGTTACTGGGACCTGAAGCACCCAAAGGAAAGAAAAATAACTAACAACATTACTAAAAGCCCACACATGAGCTCTGTTTGTGACTGACAGGTGGGTAAGCATCTCATTTATTGTCTTTATTTTCTAATTAGTAGAACGGTCAGCAGGCAAAACAAACCTCATTGCACAGTTTATTTATTTTTAAGATTTGGTTGCAAGTTTGCCCCAAACCCAGGGCATTCCCCTGCCTTCAGTGCAGGTATATACACTGTGGCTAGATGGAGGTCCAGAACACTGCAGTTTTGTTTACCTGCTTCCACGGCAATGCTTTTTTCTGTAAAAAGCCCCGAGCTACAGTAAAAATTCAGAAAGAACCCTTTATACCTTCTTGCAGAACAAATGCAATCAGTGTGCCATCAACAACTCTCATGAGCTGAGAGGTATTTCGAATTATTTGATAACTAAATTGCTGATGGTACATCTAGCCTAACCATTTATTAAAATCATTGCACTATTTTCTCTCCACCAGCAGAAAAACAGAATAAAAGGTGCAGTAGAAGTGTTTTGCAATTATGGTGCATAATGCTAGCTTTAAATAACCGAAATAATGTGTTTTTCCCATCAATATCCTTGCACTGAGTCTGTGCTGGTTGCAGCTGCCTGCCTAGTGAAATTAGGTGGATCTAGTTGCTCATTTGCATACCCTTAAGTTCTGATAAACCACTTGGCTTTTGCTGCCAAACAGCTCTTACAGCCAGGCAAGGGCGTTCATTTGGGTATTTTTTAGCTCTGCCTGGGTCTGCAGGCATGTGAGTAATTGGTGTTCAAACCTCTAAACCTCCTAATGACTAAAACGTTTTTAAAAGCTTGGTTTGGAACAAAGGAGAGCCAATTAAAGCATTATGTTTTGCCACAGATTTAGAAAACTACACAGATGCCTCTGTCCTACTCGCTACAGAAACACTGAAATAACACCACAGGTCACCGTGAGGCAGAAAGCTTCTCTCTGATGTTCCAGAGATCTGGGGCAGGAGCAGAAACACACTGCCTATAGCTAAGGTTTAAGGGCACGTAGTTAAAGGGGTCTTAAAGCCCCTTCCTGGGGCAGCCAGTAAAGGCTGCTTCATTTTCGGTAGCCTGAAAAACATTTATTTTGATGGGACTCTCCCTCAGACACAGGCGTCACAAAGAGGACCAGCACCCCCGAGGGTGTGTAAACCTTAAAATTCAAACTTCAGCCTCAGCCCTAACCCGTTCCACAGCCATTCCCCTCTGCCCTGGTGCCTTTGTTTTCATGCACACAGAGATACCAGGCACTGATTTGAAACCTTTGTGGTTTGATCCTTCTCCAGAAGCAGCCCCAGGCAGAGTTACATAGCTTTTATTTAACCTCTCTTAACTGCTGTTGAGGGGGATGTAATTTGACTGTCCCTGGAACAGCAGAGACAGCTGAGAATCTCAAAAATTTGCAACCTGAGAGATAAAGTGAATAGGCAAAACCAGTTTCTAATGGGTTTTCCTAAATTAACTTTTCTCCCTCTCAAAATATGCACACAAGGATAGTTATGTAAATGAATGCAATTGGATGACAAGCACAGCAATGCCACCCTAATTTAAAAATTAAAACTGTCTGAAATGGGAAGTTAAATTGGATGCAATTAGTGCAGCCTAAACAAAGAAACTTACTTAGAGCTACACTGATTTGACCTTACCAGGTCTCCTAGTGATGAGCCCGATGGTCCCTGCCAAGCCTGCTGAGCATCCCCTGGACCTCTGCATGGCCCTGTCCTGCTTCAGGGATGTTTTTTCTTCCAGTTCCTTACTTCTTGTTGTGTGGGAAGACATGACCCATAACATCAGCCTATTTACAGAATACGAAAGAAACCATGACAGGCAGCCTGGTGCTTTCAGTGGCAAACATTTACTTTGGAATTGCTGGCTAGAATTCAATGAAAAGAAAAAAGAGGGCTTGGGGTGAGGGGGGAATATTCCAGGATTTTAACCCTTCTTGTTTGACAATCCTCTTTTTAGCCTGGTTCTCTGATGGAATGCAAAATACACAGTTTGTATTTGTCCTCCTCCCACTGCCACTCAATTTCTGAATTTAACAGACTGAATTTGAAACAGGGACTTGAAAGGTTCCAAATACTGCCTTAAACCCATGGATTTAGGAGAAAAAAAAGAGAAAGGGAGAGACCCTAACCCTTCAGTAAAAGAAGAGATGACAATAACTTTTCCCCAGGGGAGTGGTCAGAGCACCAAGCACTTCATTTTCCTTGGCACAATTTCCATGTTTGCAAAACCTGGAAGTTTTCAAGAGGCTCGGGGCAATTCTCTTTGGTTCCATTCTCTTACAGTCACTTGTACTTGAGACTTGACTGTCCTGCTCTCTTGAGCCTTCCCCCTTTTCACCCACCATTATTTTTCTCCTCCTCCCTAAAGAGAACTAAATTAAGTACAGAGAACAAGGGAGGTGGTACATTCTTTGATTTTTTTTCTCATCCAGGTTGCTTTATGCATCTTCACTGCTGGACCACAACATCTTTTGTTTGGAAACGTATGAATGGATAATTAGAAACAAACACATACAAACACTTTCTAAACCAGAAAACATCAAGAGGAAATAAAAGGAATTTTTATTTTCTACTGGTTGCTTAAAAAGGGGATAAAGGGACACAATTTTGGACTGGCTGCATGTGAGTCAGACCTCTTATAACAGTCTTGTTTTTAACTCATACACAGTCTTACCTTCTTTCTTTAAAGGAGTGTAAATTGCCAGCTGACAATGCTGTTTCAAAACAAAGGCATATTTCCTTTTTACCTTTTTGCAGGCAAATGCAGGAAATCACTGACAACATTTGCAGATTGTCTACAAATGTTCCTTCTATGAAAAGTCTTTAGTCATTACTAATATATATTGTCATGAATAGTCAAGCACTCTGAAAATTGTGCCGGAAAAGGTTTTCCCATCTTTGTTTTGAATCACAGTATCACGGAATCGTTTAGGTTGGGAAAAAAGCTTTGAGATATCAAGCCAAATTTTTATCCAAGCACTGCCAAGCCCACCATGAGACCATGTCTGTAAGTGCCACATCTCTTTGTATTTTAAATCCCTCCAGGGATGGTGACTACACCACTGCCCTGGGCAGCCTTTTCCAGTGTTTGACTCAGTGGATAAATCTGGGCTTTTATCTCCTCATGACATTTTCCTACTTCAACATTATTTTTTACAGACCTTGGGAAATGCTCGTATTGAATTAATACCCTTTAAAACTTGCTTCATGGAAGGCAATCTCACAGTATATGACTCTGTACTGAATTTGGGCTTTCCTCTGGCTCATGTTCTTCTCTTCTGGTTTATGGAAAAGAAAGACCTCAGATGTTTTCCTGTGTTGTTTTTAAGCCTTTTCTCTTTTGCACTCGGCCTTCTCAGTTAAGAACTCAAAATGCCTCTGAAAATATAACAAATTGTGCACAGTGCTGGTGAAAAGAAGCAAATTACCTCAAAAACCAGAGGCTGGGTGCTGTTCAGTGTGGTCTGTGCTCAAGATCATTAATATAAAAAGGACAAAACGGTGATTGAGAGACTGAAACCTGCTCTGAAGGGGCAAAGCAGGCTGCAAGGAGAGGGTGGACACTTGCAAAGTGGTGAAGAAAGTCTTCCTGGTGGCATGGACTGTCCTGCCCAGTGTTGATGTCACCCATGGCAAAACTGCTCAAGCTTCTGCAAGAGTGAATGAAACTCCAACATTTTCAATTTTTTTTCAGGTCCTTTCTCAATATATATTATTTAAAACTCTCCAATTTTCCCCACCATGCTCTTGATTCTTTTGCAGCCTTTTTTTCTGCCTCTGCCCCCATTACTCTGTGTGCTTGGCTTAGGGCAACACACCCCATCTATTTTATTCATCTGTCAACAAAAAAAGGCACACAACTCCTGTCATTTATGTGAGGTGGGTTTGCACTATTCTGTTTCACTAACAGTCTGATCTCTGGGAAGGAGAAAGCTCTTTAGGTGCTTTCAGCACATTAACAGAGGCGCTGAGAGCTGTGCAGCAGCAGCAGCAGCTCGATTGTGCCTTGGCAATGACGAAGCACTGAGGTCCTGAGGTTAAAGCACCAGACTGGGACCTGTACTCTAAAGGATCACCCCCATTAGCTGGTGAAGGGACCTCTCTGGAATTCTGTTTCCTCAGCACTAAAATGATTCTGGTGGTGTTTGCTTGTTTGATAAAACACTTCCTGCAGAGGGAATGGGCTGTGTAAGAGGTAGATGACCTTGCTGTGGAATGGGTCCTGGGGATGCATCCAAGGGTGGTTTCAGTTTGCATGATTTGTGCTTGCCTGATCCCAAAGAGGATCTGTGTACTACTGCTTTGAGTGTGGAAATTTGTGTTTCTTCCAGGGTAGTGACAACTTTTTAAAGTGTGTTTAACTTGGGTGCATGTGGAGTGTGGAAAGAAGAGGAAGTCACTGTGCAGAGGTTGTTGCTAAATGAACTTAAATCATTACTGGTTTAAGTCAGAGCCCTTGATGGGTGCCAACACCACTCTCTTTCTGATTATACTGTAATGGATCTAAACATGCTGCCTTTTCATTTTGTACATGCTAAATCCCACACTGAGTTTATCATGTGACAGTCTGTTTTCAGTTTAGGGAGTTTTTGCATGTTTTTCCCTTTTTTTTTTAAACATGTCAAAGCATTTTCTGTCTTTATGGCCCATCACATCTTCCTATTTTTTTGTGATTTGAATGATTCATAAGAACTATCACTTTCCATGCAGAGTACACAGGAAACTTTTACATGTGAGTCACTGACAATCGTACAAAAGTCAAAGCCACTGTTTTGCAATAACTCGTGCCGGAAGAAAACTTAGTGGTTTGTTTTTGCCCCCGTAGCTTTAACTCAGTGTTCTGGGAACAAGAGTCACCATAAACCTCTGCATTCTCGATGGGTTAAACAGCTCCTTCTGAAGAAAAATCACAGAAGCTGTTGTGTAAGCACAATGCAGCAACGCCTGCTCCTGGTGTGTCTCTGTCCTGCTGCAGACACCCCTGAGAGGGGCAAAGCCTTCATGCATGGTTTTGGAAGCTTTCCCTTTCTTCTTCCCCAGTCTGCCTCTCTGAATTCCTTGTACCAGGCTAAAGCAGCTCTTGCTTCACACAAACATAAGAGCTCTGCATTCTCCTCTTCTTCACAAGGACATTCAACCTCCATCCTCATCCTTTCCAAGCAGGTAATGCTCCCTGATTCTCACCACATTACTTTGGAGAGGGAAAGTCCTTGTCACTTTTTCTGTAAATGAAGAAAATAAGCACAAAGCAAGGCAGAGCCACATCTAAACTGAATGCAGAACCCAGGCACACAGTTTCACAGGACCCATTATTTAGCTTTAACCTGACGTGCTGCCCAAATGCATCTCCTTCCAGCCCTCTCCCAGCTTCATGCTGCTCTCCTTGAACTGATGCTCAGTGCTCCTGTGGGTATGTTCAGCTACTTCAGGTCACAAATCAATCTATATACTCAAATAAGGAAAAAAGAAATATACTCAAATAGGGAAAAAAAAAAAAAGAAGAAGAAAATCAAAATATCCCACTGCCCACCTGACCACACCAGCACTTGGCATGGTGTAAGAGGTGCTACACGTACCAAGGGCTAATGCACTAAGGGGTAGAAGTAAACTGTAATTTCTTCTTTAAGCGTTAGCACAGGGAGTGTCGAGCCTTATTCCCCAAAATGTGTTGTAGTGAAGATAAAGCTCTCCAATGGCACCCCCAGTCATGGCTCAGGCTCCTCAGCTTCCTTTGAAATGTGCCAGAGAAAAGAGGCAGATGCTCCCATCCAGCACCCATGGAACCTGGCACAATGCATTCACTTGTTTTGCATCCTGAAAGGATGCCCATGTCAGGAATAATAACTTATTTGGGCCTAAACACAGGAGAAATGATGCAGATTTGCACGCTCGGTCACTATTCTCTCTAAACGTCAGGTCACGTGCTGTTTTGTGTCTCTTGTACTCTGACTTCTGTGTCAACACAGTTTTCATCTGACTCAGACTCGGTGCAGATGGAGAGCTGTCAGCTGTCCTGTAAATGACAGCCTGCCCGTCCCTTGCATAAAATACCACAGCTAATGAGGTGAGATAATTATGTCTATCCCACCCCCACTACCCTTCCAAGAGCCAGCAAGCTTTCAATTAGGGAAAGGCCAAGGAAGGAAGATTTCGAACATCCTGAAGAGTCAAGACTCTGGATGAGCACAAACATCACCGAGAAGTTTCACAGAGATGGGAAAAGAAGAACACCTCAAAAGAGAAGTGCTATTCCTTCTCTGGCCCTTAGTCCTCGTGCATTTTTGAAGTTGCCAGAGCTCACACACCTTCCAACTCCCCTGCAAGCCTCATCACAACTCTAGATAGACAGAAGAAGTCCAAAGGGAGCATTATTGATGATAAAGGGTAATACATCAGTACACAACTAAATGGTTGGTTCCGGGACATACTGAGTCTGATGAGAAAATGAAAAGAAAACAGGGAAATCTTAAGTTCAGCATGAAGAGATTTGGCAAATTCTCAGCATTTTCTCTCAACATATTAATTAGTCACTTGTTCCAACAAGGAGGGAGGGAGGGGGGGCAGGAGAGTGATTCAAACTGGAGAACAGCATTGGCACAAGAACAAATGGGTATCAACTGGCTATTAAAAAGCTTAGGATGCAATTTAGAAGATGATTTCTAATTGTCAGAGGGAGGAGGTTATAAAATAGCTCTCCTAACAGAGGTGAGAACAGAAAACTTGGTGTTGAACAGAACTTGGTGTAATTTATGACTGGGATTATAGGATTTTATTTCCCGACCCAAGCAGTTCCTGCCAGTTTGTTACTCACTTCCACCTCCATAGCTACAACATCTTTGTCAAAAACACTTGGGCACTCATGGGTGTCCCTGCTCAGTCACGTTAATGTGAATGGAACAGAAACTGAGAAAGACTGCTTTCTTTGCAGGTAGTGACGAGACTGATGCAACATCAAGACGCTCTGTAGCCTCTCAGCTGCCCTGTGTAATATTTGGGCACCAGACACCAGCACCCCACGCTGAGATCAGAGTGGGAAGGAATGGAGGAGCCAGGCTGAGTTTGTGCTCAGCACTGAGGACTGGGCTGTGACAGCAGCCAGGGAAAACCAGGGTCTGTTTAATGTGCCTTATCTGTACCGACTATTGATCTTGCTGAGGGCAAGTGATTCTTCTTTACTCTCACATGGCTGAATTCCCTCAGCTCTAGGAGGATATGGGGGAGCACAGGGAATATATGTATGTGCAGTCAATTTCCCTCAGCCTCTTGAGTAACCACAGAGTGCTTGAAATATCACCAAGAAGCAATAAATCTTGGCAAGCTTCTCACAAATTTCTGCTGCCTTTCTTTTTTCTCATTATTTCTCTTTTTTTTTTTTTTGTCTCCCTTATTTTTTAATCGTTACAATTTCCGGCCTCTCATTTCAGGTCATTCTAAATCACACTCAGGGCTTTCTTTAGGCACTCTATACTTAATGCCATGAACCAGTTTTCCTTTCCTACTCTTAAAAAAACCATGGCAAAGTTTTACTGAGAGAGGAGAGAGAGAGAGAGACTTTATTAGCACAGAAGTACAGTTTTGCTGCTGGTCTCATGAAGCAGAGGACGCCAACATGACTGAACACGAGGTAGAATTTGGTGTGCTTTTCTGCAGTGTGACCACCCTGGAAGAATATTTGTACAAGATGCTGCTAAGCATGTCGTTCTTGACGTGTACCTAGTTTTCTGAAGCCAGTGGCAGCCTGGGTTAGATTCACTTAGTGGAACAAGAATGAGAAGAAATGCTCGGGTTCACTTGAATTGCTGCCATTCATGCCCTGCTCATGTTCCCTGCCTTTATCACTGCTGATACTGGACATGAACGTTCCTCTGGCACATGGGACATATATTTTTCTGTCTCTGCTGCTTTGCAACCCACTGTGTGGGACACAACCCTGCTGTGACTACCGGCAGAACAGAAAATGGGGCGATCCTGCCACCTTTTTGCTTGTTTGTTGGTCAAGGCTTTTTGTTCTCTGTTAGGATAAGTACCCGGGAGTATTCAAGCTAAAGGGTGAGTAAACTCCTTAGAACAAGCCATCATCAGTTTTGTTTGCAAAATCTTCTATGTGCTGTCTCTGAATATTAAGAAATATAATAAAAATTGCCTGGCTTGGCAAAACCTGGATAGATACCCTGCTGCATCAAAACAGTATCAATTAATGCCTTTAGGCACCTGGTAACTCTGTCTTGGATGTGGAGCAGAATCATCCAGACAATCATCTAAACCCCTCAGTGGAGCTCAGCCTGAGAGTCCTCGGCTGGAGAGAGAGAAACCCCCTGAAACAGCAGTGTTAACCTGCTGAGTGGTAACACGGATCCAATGCACTTCACCTTTATGCTTGTGCTTCACTTGTTCCGTGCCTCTGGATGAGTAAAAGTCCCTTGGAGCTCCTCAGTCTCCTCCAGCACCATGTTACGAGGCAGTCTTCTTCTTTTCTAATGTAAATCATTACAGATGATTTAGAATTTGAGAACTCCAGTGGAATGGCACCAGCATAAAATTATTCCCCACATTTAGAGTCAGCAAGGTCAGGTTGTTAAGAAAACGTTATATCTTTGTTGGACTAAGACATCATTGAAAACCAAAGAGATAATATTTTCAATATCTACATTCTTCCTAATTGCTACCCAGAGAGCAAAGGTTTGAGCTTCAAAACCTTCACAAGCAATATACTTTGTGGATAGCTTCTTAAGAAAATAAGGGATGTGAAGCCAAGAACACTACAAAAATGGGGGCAAAACCATAAAGACAAGTTATGCAGAGGCTGAGAGGACTAAATCCTATTAGTTTCATGTATGTCACATAAATGTCTTTTAGACTAGGTTTAATTTGAGTTTTCTGCAGCTCACTTTGTTCAGCATCCTGCAGGCATTCCTTCCATGTGGTCTGGCAGATCAAGGTTGCTTCTACACAGTCAGAAAGTTTCAAACAGTGTTTTACAGCATTTCCTGAACTTTTAGAGGTATTTAAAATTACGTTTTTTACTTCCTGAGAAGGCAGCCAGATGACGCTTGCTCTCCTTTGTCATGAAAGGATAACCAGCTGTAAAAGATGTTTCTTCCTTCCAACCTGATGTGCTTTATGTCACAAAGAGAACTTGGAAGGGAGAGTGAAACTGTATTATGCAATTTAAAATATAGTGTCTATGCATTTTAAGACATTCACCTATTCTATTCTATTCTATTCTATTCTATTCTATTCTATTCTATTCTATTATTTTTTTATTTTCTTTTTCATTTAAAGTTTGGTTTCCCGTACTTACCTAATCCTAAGCTTGATGACCTGCTCTGGTAAGGAACCAGCTGAGCAAAACTTACTGGGGGGGACACTTCACCCTCACATGAGCAGTCATGTGAGCTCTCAGTGTTTCTTTCTCTTCCTCTATTTAACCTGAAACCTCTCTGATTCAGAAATGTAGAGCTTTTGAGGTACTTTGAGTCAAGGAAGATACACATAGCATGGAAGCACCTTCAGCCACTGAGACCTGTACCCGGGTTAAAATGATTCTGACACTCCTCAGGCTATCAGTTTAATTAAAGGTACTTGTGCTCTGTTCTGGCTTTCTTGTTCTCTGCTTTCTCTGATATTTATGGGTAAGAAACATTTTTAAGTGTTTTGCTCAGATGAATAGTCAACTAACACAAAGACTTCACCTTCTACTGGTAAAATTTTCCAAAATCCTTACTGCCACGTGTTCATTGCATACATTGCTTATTTTTTTTTTATTTTTTTTAACTCTGGTCTTACAATCATTTTATAGAAAAGTAAAAAAAAAAAATTCCCAGAAGTGGTAGCAGTAGAGAGTGTATTAAAAAGTAATATTGTGATTTCTCCTGCTCTGTAGGAGAAAGCTCCCACAGAATTCGGGTTTATATGTTATTTGTCCAGAGAGTGTACACAATAAGTTGAGTGGGACAGGGGAAGAAGGAGATGATTCAGAAAAGAAATCCCCCTCTTTTAGGCAAGCACAAACAGATGAAGATTCTAAGAGGTAACCTGTGTCACCCACAAAACTCATAATTCTGAAATATTAAATATGGCACGCCCGTTGCAATTCAGCATTTTTCACTATTTAATAACCAAACGAGTTGGGCATTACAAGGAAAGACAGGACCAAGTGCATCACTTTAACAGTGTCTCATTTTTAAACTGTATCTCCTTTTTTCGAATTTTCTAAGTTATTTCCTTTCCAGTTTATGCATTGCAAAATATGAAACCAGGACAATTTACATACTGACATGGGCCATAAAATAGTCACTGAATAACAATGAAGTGATAGCAAAGGGGAGCTGGAGTACATCCCTTGTCAGATGCTTTAACTTTATACCTTCATCACTCAGCCCTTCTGCCCTAACATGAACATCTACTTGGCTTTTCTGTAAACAACATCCTTGAGTCCATCAATCACCAGGGAGTGGACAGCTTTTACAAGCTCATGATGGATTTTTGCAGGCTGACAAATGGGTCATGCACTGCTTTTCACTGAAAGTGCATTTTACAAGCTAAGGAATTAGCTGATAAAGTGGTTATCAGTGGCTTTGCATAATGAAAGCCACCGACTTTAGAAGGCTTGAACTTTCATTAAAGTAATTTTAGGAAAAGCCTATTTCTGCAAAAAAAATCTGTTTGGCGGGATTTCTGCATTTATCTTTCCTGTTTTTCTTGGTTTCTTTTATTTTCTTTTTGCAAATACAGAAGCATTTGTCTGGTTTTTTTGCTAGACTTACTCACAAAATCGATGTTACTTAGGATTCTTGTCTTCAAGAGCAAGCAGATGTACCTCAGTGATGATGCAGCCCTAAAAATTTGCAGTGTCCCTTATATATTCCTCTGGGGTTGTGTTGTGACTGTGAAGTAAGCAGTAATGTATGAATTAAAACTGAGTGAACAAAGCAGTTTCAGTTCAATGCACTCACAGTAAAGTTTTCCACTGCAAATTGCAGGGTTTTGGTCACACCAGGCTTCTGCCATACATTCTGTGGCACAGTGTGACATGTTTTATGTGGATTTACTCTTGAAAACCTGATTCCCTATTTCCTTTCCTTCTTCCCTGGTAAAATGTTAACTATTTTTAGCAATGCCACATCTCACAGGTAACTTTAATCATGGAGAGTTATGAAAGGCAGCACAGTTTTCGGCACAGATCCTGGTGATGTTCATATAATTGTGATAGTGCAATGAAATTGTTTTTTGAATACAGCAATCACAGAGAAGCTGATCAGCAGCTGGGGTTGTTGGTGGTGTTTATTCTTGTGTCAAGTGCTCTGCAAGATACATAAATACTCCAGACTCTGTTCTTGATTTTTTGAATATCTGAGGACCGATTTTTCTTTGTTACTAGAACTGGCTGCTTGATACACATTAAAAAAACACTCTGCCTTTGAGTCCAAAACAGAAAAAAAGAAGACGACCATGTCCTGTGAGACAGTCTGGCTTTGTAATTTCTGCTTGTAGAGGAAAAAAAAATGGGTGAATGAAGTGCTGTGATCACAGTTTTCACAAAACACTGAATCACTCGTGTCAGAAGCCAGTAAAATGTTTAGCCAACGTGTGCTCTTGCATAGTGAATATCTTCCCTTTGCCTTGGGGCACGTTTACAAGAGTGCTTTGGGAGAGACGTGTTGTCAAGTTTTCTAACCACACTCGCAGCTTCTTGCTTCCTTAGATTCTTAAATAAAAGAATAGTTACAGCACTGTAGGCTACCAGATATTTTGAGGCAGAGAATCCTATGTTTTACCTGCTAATAAGTTTTTGAGGCCAGACAGCCTAATTAGATAACCTGTTCTAACCTCTTTGGTAGAAATACCATGACAGAGGCAGTGCAAGTGCACTTACAGCAATGACAAGAGAGAGAATAATTTCTCTTCTGTCAAATACTCACATCTCTTTAATGTTCAAACATTGCATAGTAAAGATTCAGAACGGATTTCCAACTGAAAATAACAAAGTGGGAAATGAAAACAAGAAGCAGCAAATAGGAACAGCATTTTCTTCTCTGTATTTACAAGTTAAATGGATACTGCATAGGAGATGCAGGCGTGAGATGCAGATGAGATGAGAAAGGGACAATTATAATTGAAGATGCTCAGTTGAGCAGGCCATTTGTGTGCAGAGCTCCTTTCTCTGTAACTGTGAGAGGTGAGCATACCTTCAATGTAAAACATTTTGTTGCTTCCTGGGATATACATTTATCTCACTTTTTTATTGGGAAAGCCACTACTCAAGCCAATATTACTACAGTAATGTACTATATATATGCACTATACTAACATGTAATAACTCTATTTAGACATATAAATACACAACGTAGTCATACATAATATAATGGGGAGTTTTTATTCTGTATCTACCAAATGCAGAGGAGTACTGTTTCTGTCTCACCTCAGTTAAAAAAAAAACAAAAAACAAAAAACAAACACTATTAAATAATAGTAATGACTATTATTAACACAACAATAAATGTAACACCCTTCTTGATCTGGACTTAAGAGATTACTTTGATCTCAAAGAGAATTTCCTGTTTATTTTTATACTATCTTGAAAGTGGGCTTTTTCCAATCAGAAACCATTTTTTTTCCCAGGTACTGTAAATAAAATGGAATTTTACTTAGAGGAGGAGAAAGTCAGTAGTTCAGCTCCTGGGAATAACATCTGACAGCAGCACTTCCTTTTGTAAAGCTGTACACCTGTTTTAGAGAATCTGAGACTGGCATAACGCACAGGAAAGCAGCAAGTTTCAGTTTATGTTTCACAGAGTTTAGCAAGTGGTGCACAGGAAAATATAAAATAGAAAAAAACCTAGGAGCTCATTTAACTGTTGAGTTCCACTGACTTTTCTCTCCATCAGCTGCACCTGAGCCTGCACTGCCTTTTCCACCACAACCTCAGCATAGTGGTTGTAATACTGTAATTCTCAGCAGTGTATTTGGCCTCTGTGTGTAATTATTGAAGAGAAGCCAGAACAATAACGTGAATCACACGATCTGTGAGTCAGCACTGAGCCTGCCGTGGCTTCGGACCGAACAACGGGAGTTAAAACTGGGAGCAAATAAATGTCTGACTTGTCACAATGGGCAAGAACTGCCAAAAGCAAAATGGGAGCCTTCAGAAGGTGAATGTCAGCACCAAGGCTGGCTCAGAGGCAGGCCCTTGCAGCCCACCTGGACTGGTTTGTAGCGATGTGAGCGATGCTGATCCTGGAGCAGCCCAGGGCCGTGGTGGTTTGTGTTCCAGAGCCTGTCCAGGCCAAGGGATTCTGAAAATTGTGTTGTGTTTTGCTGTAAATCTAATCTTTAGTGGCAATGTGTGATGGGATAGTTCCCTTTTAAAAGGGCTTTGGATTTGATTTAATCCTCTGCAGTTAGAGTGATCAGCAACAGATTAGAAGAAAAAAACAAAGAAAAGTTCATGGATTTTAAGACTCAAAGGTGCTTTTTACTGTACTGCCAAAAATGCAGCTAACAAAAACATACAGTGTATTACTGAAGTTTCTGTGAAGCTGACAGCCTGTTTTGCTGTCCTAAACTCGCAGTTTGGCCCATCATTTGCAGTTAAGTAACTGTGAATTTAAGAAGTCAGTGGGGAAGTCCCACATGACACAACACTTGGCTTACGTGGTGATAAATTTGGATTGTCTGTGCTGAAGGCAGCAAATTAAACCTTAACTGACTTCCAGATTCTGAACAATAAATTCTGAATTCCTTCAATGCTCTCCATCAGTGTTTTCATGCTGAAGAGTGTTCATGGAGTAACTCCACCACTGCTTCACTCGCCAGCCGCCTGATGCCTCATGTTCCAGGCAGTAGCTCATGTCAGGGTAAATTTTCACACATTATCACTGAAAATTTGTCAATTTTGCCTTCTCTTTGAAAACATGGTTAGTAATTTTATAAGATTTTATGTGTTTCTAATGTTTTCCACCCTCCTGGAAAAACCTGTCTTTCCATCCCTGTATGCCAGGGCTTCTCAGGAGGTAGAACTTGTCTGTAGTAGGATCTCAACAATTTCATGGGAAAGAAGGGGAAAGAGAAGGTCCCAAACCTAACCCTAACCAGGCTAGTGAGCCCAAAGCTGCTGAAGACCTTTATGGGACTGTTGTCAGCAGGGTTTGTCAGGATGCTGTGCAAAAGGAAGGAATTTGGGTGTTCCCATGTCAGACTCAGCAGCGCATTCAAAACCTTGGTCAGTTCATACCGAGCTGGAGCCTCTTCAAGTCTGTTTACTGAAGTTAAAATGCACATTTTCCTTCACATTTTTGCGGGTTTTTTTACAGCTTGAATGACACCATATACTCAAATTGTTCAAGCATGGAATCATAAAATCATAGAATACTCTGAGTTGGAAGAGATCCATGAGGAAACTCTAACTCCCAGCCCTGCACAGAACAACTGAAAGAATCACACTTTGTGGGCTCAAAAAAATCAAGGTTCATAAAAATGTCCTTAGTGGACTAAGGAAGAATGTTAATTACCCATTTTGCATTGATTATTGGAACAAATATGAAGCTCACTTCAACCAGTTTTATTTGATAACAGGAATGTATTTGTATCTTTTCTCTTTTCATTTTCTCTTTTTCTTTCCTCCTCTCTTTTCTTTTTTTTCTTTTCTTCTTTTCTCTTTTCTTTTCTTTTCTTTTCTTTTCTTTTCTTTTCTTTTCTTTTCTTTTCTTTTCTTTTCTTTTCTTTTCTTTTCTTTTCTTTTCTTTTCTTTTCTTTTCTTTTCTTTTCTTTTCTTTTCTTTTCTTTTCTTTTCTTTTTTCTTTTCTTTTCTCCTTTTCTTTTCTTTTTCTTTTCTTTTCTTTTTTCCCTTTCCTTTCCTTTCCTTTCCTTTCCTTTCCTTTCCTTTCCTTTCCTTTCCTTTCCTTTCCTTTCCTTTCCTTTCCTTTCCTTTCCTTTCCTTTCCTTTCCTTTCCTTTCCTTTCCTTTCCTTTCCTTTCCTTTCCTTTCCTTTCCCCTTTCCTTTCCTTTCCTTTCCTTTCCTTTCCTTTCCTTTCCTTTCCTTTCCTTTCCTTTCCTTTCCTTTCCTTTCCTTTCCTTTTCCTTTCCTTTTCCTTTTCCTTTTCCTTTTCCTTTTCTTTTCTCCTTTCTCCTTTCTCCTTTCTCCTTTCCTTTCTTTCTCTCTTTCTCTTTCTCTTTCTCTTTCTCTCTTTCTCTTTTTTTACTTGGGTTCCTAAATAATTGTTCTTTTTGCTGATTTTCAACATTTACTGGTCAGAATGATGTTACTCTGTCTTTACAGCTGTCTGACTTCAGCTAACCCAT
>JACSVZ010000014.1:68162139-68212832 GCA_014706295.1 Lycocorax pyrrhopterus obiensis
GCAGGAAATGTCAGCTTGCTCAGCAGTTCGCATACAGCAAAACAAAACATATGAAAGGAATCCCCCCCAACAACAGATCCAGCTGAGAGGGACTCATCCAGGCCAAAGCACTTGTATGGGATCCACCTCTATTCACCAAGTGTGAGTATGCCTAATTGGAAAATTAGCTGCACAGTACCATCCAGGCACTATTTATGCCAACTTACATTTCCTCCATGCTGGCCTTAGTTCAGCTCAGTTTCCAAGGCTGCCTGTAAACACCCACTTCCAAAGAAAAGCACTTTGTTTGACTGCAGTTCCCTCTCTCTTCATCGCTGTGTTTTCCTTTCTTCTCTTGGTTTTTAATTTCAGACCCACCAGTATCACCTCCTGCCTGTGTTAGCTCCCATCAGCAATGCTGGACTGGCTGCTGTGGCTGATCTGCTTTCTGGCAGCTCCATCCTCACCCACACACATCCCTCTGCTGCCTGCTGGCCTCAGCCTGTGCTTGGCTGTCTCGGGGCTGTCCCCAGCCTGTGCTCCACTGACTGCTTTTCACTGCAGCTCTTCCTGTCTCCAGTGCTGCTTCCATGGAATTCACACTCTGGTTCTCTGCCAAAGCCCCACCATAACCCCTGCATATCTGTCAGTGTCCTTACACACCTCTTCTTCACTCTGGGTGGGTTTGCTTCTTTACTGTGGTCTTCAGCCTCCCCTGGTGTACACGCACTCATTTAACTCACCACACTTCTTCCCCCTTGCAGCTATCTCCATTTTTCTGCTCCAGTAGCAACCTCTCATTTTCTTTGCTGAATTGACCTTGACGTGAATTATGTGTTTGTTTAATTCTAATTGTCTAAAGGAAACATTCTGGTTGCTAAGCAATAGTTGTGTCCTTATTAAAAAGTCAGAACAATTCAGATTTACAAATTTAGTCAGTGATCATTTCTGAGCAAATCAAAATAAGGTGCTTTTCCTTCTGCTAACAAACAGCAACAGGGTGTCTGTCCAGGTTTGCTGATGTTTTGTTCCTTACAAAATAGAATTTTATCTGGGTGCTGCCTGTTTTAGTGCCACTCTAATGCTATAAACAAGAGCAAGTTTATTTGATAGAGGAATTGGGATATCACCTGGTCTTGGGCTCTCTGGATGTGCCCTGGAGTTATTCTTACTGTAATATCTGGAGATATGTGTAAATGTAATGCCAAGCTCTGCTGGAACTGAGCCTCAAACTGACTTTGGTCTGAAAAAAGGAAAAATTACATAACTTGGCCTTCCTAATTGGAAATCAGGACCAAGCAGTGTAGGTTTCTCTTCTGAGATGAGATTCTCTTTAGATCAGACCCACGAAAACTCCAAACTAACTGGGCCCTCTCCACTGCAATGAAATGAGACTAGAAAAAGTGATCATGACAGGATCCCTGTATAAATACCTCTAATTCTTCCCTTTGATCAGAAATAACCAAGTCCTACCCTCCACTTCCCCTATGCTTGTTTCTATAACCATTCCCGAGACACTGCTCAAAGGTTTGAAGAACTCTTGTCACATATTGACTCGTCACATGCCAACAGTCTGGATCAGAGAATGCAAAGGGAACAGAAATTTCTGTCTCTCCAGGCAGAAAATGTTCCACAGGTAGAGAAAAGGGAAACTCTGAAGGGAGAATGCCCAAGGGTCAGAATTCAGGCTCTGGAGTTGTAGCTGAAGGCCCTAAGGCTGTAGTAATTTGCTCATCCTGGAAGTTACACAGTGGCCAACCCCATCAGAAGCCAGATGTCACTTCAGTCTATCCTGTCAGTGCTAAACTCAACAGGGATGCAGAACAGCTGGGAAGAGCATCAGCAGATTCCAGTGCCTGTGACGAATCCCAGCTTAATGTGAACACTTTGTGTGCTTTGAGGTGTCTCTGCGTTTCTCTCCCACCACTCAGGAATGCTGAGCTTTTTGTCTCATAGCACTGCCCAAAGGTTTTATGTACCTTATTTTAATTTTAATGCAGATCACTGTTTCTCATAAGGGCAGTGACCTTGAGCAAATACTTGTTATTCATGATACAGTCCTTCGTGTCCTTTTGCAACTCCTTCCTATGTCACTTGACAAGGTCACGTGCATAAACTACCTCTGTCTGTCACATCTCTGCTTCATAGAAAATATTCAGAAGGAGCAGAAACTATGATCAGAGGAAAGCACTGCTATGGAAGGTATATTGCAATTTCCTGCACTGGACAAACAGGGGCTTTCTCTGGGGATGAGGGAACTGCTTTTGAGTTAACCTTCTCCCCACCCTCCTTCTTTTCCTGCTCCCAACTTCCCTCCCTCCTTCCCACAAGTAGCCACAGGGGGACAGTAAAGAGGGGCTGTGGTCAGTTCATCACACATTGTGCCGGTCCTTTCCCCTCATGTTCCTCCCTGCTCCATTGTGGTCTACAGTCCATGAACGCTCCAGTGTGGGTCCTTCCCACAGGCTGAAGTTCCCCATTAATTGCTCCAGCATGGGTCCTTTCCATGGGGTCACAGGTCCTGCCAGAAAACTTGCTCCTGCACAGGCTGAGATCCTCTCCATGGATCTCAGCTCCTGCCAGGAGCCTGCTCCAGCACAGGCTCTCCAAGGGCTGCAGCTTCCTTCAGGGCACATCCCCCTGCTCCAGCATGGGGTCCTCTAGGTGGTTGTCAGCTCCATCACAGACCTCCCTGGGCAGCTGGGGACAGCCTGCTTCCCCATGCTCTTCCTCATGGACTGTAGGGGAATCAGCTCGGGCCCCTGGAACACAGACTTGGCTCTTCTTTGACCTTGGTGCTTGTTCCTCTCACGTATTCTCTCTCCCGGCTGCTGCTCAGTGATTTTTGTCCTTTCCTGAACCTGTGATCCAGCCCAACAAACCTTGCCATGTAAACCAAGTTCTTGGTGTTAATAAAACATTAACACTTCTTGGTGTTAATGAAAAGATTTTGAAAACAAGCTCAGAGTAAAACTATAATTTGGCTACAGTACGAGTTCAGGTACCATGTTCATAATCCTCTTACTAGGTGTATTTATGGAGTATGAAAGAAAGGGGAACATCCAAGATGCAATGTTTTTTCTGGGCTTCTACCACCCCAGTGGATGTTGAAGACACTTGTGGCTTCAGAGACTTGTCTATGAGGTTTCAGACTCTGCAGTACAGTCAGTAAGAAAACAATAATGAATCATTTCTTCTGAAAGTCAGCTCTTCTAAAACCATATCCATAGAAGTATCATGTCCACTTTTCATTTCCAGCGTCCCTGTTTTTCTTCCCAGCCTTTGCCACCTGTCAGTAAAAAGAAGAAAAACTGTGCAATGTGCGTCACTTAAAAACTCTCCTTTCTGGGGGAGAGCTGCAAGTTTCAGTCACTCTGCCAATCCATGGATACACACATCATCTCTTAGGGAGCAGCAGAATAAAGGTTAATTAGCTACACACTGGCACAATTAGCATGTAATATTGGATTTTTAGCACAAAGAAAGTAATTTTCTTTTAAGTGCATCACAGTGCTCGTTTATGAACAGCTCAATTTAAAACGTAAGCTATCTGGCATGTGAGAGAAACGTGAATTAGAATACTAATTCCAGGTAATTCATCCCGAGAGCAAGCGATTCAGTAGGATGGCATCTAATCCATCGAGAGAAGACATTCAGAGTGGCAAATACAAATCACTGGGTTTTGGCCAGTGCACTGCCTTCCAAAGAAAGCAGAGCCACAACAAACACCTTTATCCCTCTCTGGCAATTTCATTGATCTTCTTTGTCAGGATAAAACTTTCCAGATACACTGTCTGGTTAGAAACACAGAATCACAGAATGGTTTGGGTTGGAAGGGACCTCAAAGACCAGTCCCAACCCCTGCCATGGGCAGGGACAGCTTCCACTATCCCAGGTTGTTTCAAACCCCATCCAACCCGGCCTTTGGACACTTCCAGGGATCCAGGGGCAGCCACAGCTCCTCTGGACAACCTGTGCCAGGGCCTCACCACTCTCATCATAAAAGTTTTCTTCCTTAGGTCCAATCTAAATCTACCTGCTCTTGGTTTAGAACTTTTGACCCTTGTCGTGTCATTACAGGCTCCAGTAAAAGGATTAGTAACCTCAGTCTTTTGGTTGGTTGTTTTTATTTTTTTTTCTTTTCTTTGCTGTTTTCTTTGCCTTTACTTGAAGGACTTTCCAGATGAGTTTTCACACAGTCTTTCTAGTGGAATCTCATTGCAGCTCTACACTCACCATTTCAGAGGGGTCAGCAGCACTGTGTCATAGTTTTTCTAGTCCATGAACTTCATTAATAGTGACCACACTCATTACTTTTCACACTTTTTTTTTTTTTGTGTCTTTCCTGTTGTATTTTTCTGCTCCCCTAACCCCAGTCAATTAACATCACATTCATCTGGTTAAGTGATCAAGTATTTGAAATGTGCATTCATATTCACTACACTGAAGGTCCACCATTCTTCCTGTTTCCCCTTGAATTGTTTACTTGTTATGTTGATTTCGGAGATAAAAAGGTTGCATGCAAATTAAAAAAAGGCAAGGTAAAACTCTTCATAGCTAAAGAACATTGTAATCATTATTAAAGATATTCAGAAACTGAGAGCAAGAACCCAAGTCTAATTCTCAGTGCAGTATCCGTGACAAACTGGTAACTATAACCCCCAAGATTCAGTGGAGTGAGTAAATGTGAGCTAAATGTTGATGGACCAGAAGACAACTCTGTTACTGTAAGATGCTAAAACGCTGCTGTCACTTCAATTAAATAAAAAAAAATCCCTTAGTTTAAACAAAAATCTTGCTTATTGTGATGCATTTTGAATTTTTCTCAGTGCTTTCTACCCAGCCAGTGTCCACCACATCCCCACTGTGCTACAACACTTAATTAACTGCAGCAATCAAAGGTAAGAGTGGACAAGTTTGTCATAAAACTCAGCCTTCTGAAAGAATGATTTCTGTTAAAGACTCCATCAGCTCTTTCTGATTCAATCTCTCCCCTCCATTAATTGCCAGTTCTCACAAGTACTACACAAATTCATCCTTAATGCAGGGCCTTGTGCTGACTGTCAGTTCTTGTCATGGTGAATGTGTTTCTTTAGCTTGTTCTTGATTGAGTTGATTCTGAATTCTGCCTATTCATTTGTTCTACTTTCTCTTCATTTTCAGATTTCTCAGTGATAACTACAGTGTCACAACACAATGTTCCTGACTCCTTTTTGCCAAATTTCAGATGTGTTTTCAAAGATCAGTTCTGCATCTTTCACTTCACCTTTATTGCCTCACATTCAAATGACAGATGAACTTTTATCAGCCTTGCAAAATTGTAAAATCAGCTCTTCAGGAAGCAATCAATTACAAGCCACTCTGTATTTCCAACCTTCTTTTTGTAGCCTCTCCATCACAGATTCCACCTTTCAGGTTTGGAGAACAGTCAAGGTATTTTGAGAGTACAGCTTCAGAGCTGGGCTCCTCCCTCTGTTTTAACGTGTAATAAATACAGATAATAAATACAGCAAACACTTCAACTGGCTTTCTATGGTGATCTGCAAAGACACAGATGGAAATGGTATTTGAAATTTCTTGCAATGGCCTCTCTGCTTCTGTGGTTTCAGCTTAGGCACACCTTGTGCTGTTTAGCCTGTTCAGGGCATTAGTGCTTCTATATTTCACCTTTCTACCCTAAAATGCTCAGGAATCCCTACAGGGCACCCCCTGATGCATATCCATTTTATTTGTCTCTAACCCAGCTGCCCTTTTCCATCTCTGTCTTGCTCCTTCTTTGCTTCCTGAGAGCCTCTTAAATAAAATCCTCAGCACAGCGATTACAGCCCTTTGTTCAATCAAAAGCTCAGCAGGTCTTGAGGGCTGAGGCCCCGGGCTGGAGAGCCATGAGCCATCAGAAACTGAAAAGAGGAGCCACCAGCATCTCAGCAGAAAACGCCTTCAGTTCCCAAGGCAGCTGCCAAAGAGCTGAGCTTTCACTGAGCTCATTAGGATCCATTGTGGAAACAGCCTGAAAGATTCTTGACCACAGTTAGGATTCCCAGGAAAAGCAGTTAAAATCTGTACAAACTGGGAGCAACAGAGTCCTTTTGAGAGAGGACACCAGGTCAAACACCAGGAAATAATGACCATGAGGAACAGATGTGCAGCTGGAGCTCAGGAGAGTCAGTGCCACAGCCTGGCTGCATTCACTGAGGCCTCCGCCAAATCCTTCTACACTCATTTCCACATTTGATGGATGGCACTTTGCATGTATTTCTTCCACTTCCTTTTTTTCCCATTTTCTTTTGAAATAGAGAATTAGAAAAACAATAACAAATGTAAAGCTTACCTTTTCTGATAAACCGGACACCACAACAAAATGAGTCTCTTGCTCTGCTTCAGTCTTCACCCTTTTTTAGCCTGCAGAATTGTTGGCAGTAAAAATCAGTGCTAGACACCTATTTTTAAGCAAATGAATGCTTGGCTTTGTATCTGAAAAACAGTGTAAAACGGAAAGATTAGTACAAAATCTGTTCTCAAAACCATGGATAATTGTGTAGATAAATAAATAGAGAGATGAACATAAAAGCTGTTGTTCTTCATGTTTCAAAAATGTTACACAAATGTAATACAATTCTATATTAGCCCCTGTCCAGTAGAAAATGAAATAAAAGAAATACACATATTAGCTGGAGATACAATGACAACAGAGATCCAACGTCTAGTTCTAAAAGGATGAAGTATGAAAATCATACAGTAACATCTCAGTTGCACATTATCCTGAAGCAAAAGAAGTATTTCAGGAAATGAACATTACTTCAGGAAATAAGCAGTATTTCAGGAAAGCAATAAAGCAGTGATTAGACTTGGGGACCAAAATATTTGAGCTAATATGTAGAGGCACTACAGGAAAATTTTACAGATGGTAGAGGCCTGCATTATTAAAATACTTAAATCCACTTTGTTTACCCAATTCATAGATGCTTGTCTGTACCCTCCCCAAAATCTGCCAAAATGAAAGCACTGAAAGCACCAGAGTTCAGCTGAACTCTGTGTGGGGAGATCCTGTCATTAAGGACCAACCCAATGAGCAACTCAAAATCATTTCTGACTTAATTTTGTTTACTCAGTCAGCTTCTTTTCTAATAGGTTTTCTTTAACTGATCTAAGATTCCATTTGCAAATCATTTTTGTGCTTCCTAGACTGTATTGCTTGGTCAGTAAGACTTTTATTCTACTGAAAAGGTAATTTAAGAAACACAAGGAAAATACTTACACTAACTTACCATTTAAATTAAAAAGTGACATTTTGTGTGCAAGTCTCAAATCTGACAAGATGAAATGAGCAGATAGTTGATAGTCCAGTGCAGCACCAGGGTGTCCACATGGGGACACATTCCCAGAGCTGTTCTGCCACCATTGCCTGTGCACACAAGCAAACAAAAACATGGAAAGACGCAGCCACAGCACATCGCAAAAGAAATATTCCTCACCACTTCACCTCTGTCCTTCATGAGAGCATTCTGAGGCACCACAGCTTCGATCTGGTGAAGAGAACTAATGCCATAGGCACCTAAGAGGGCTTACTGAAGTCATGACAAATTAATTCCCTGCTTGGGACTCTGGAATTGATTCCAACTTCCCGGACAGCAAAGAAAGATTCATCACTTGAGAGAGCAGTACCAGTAGCATAAAGCAAATAGGATGTGACAGGGAAGGTGTATTGAGGAAATGAATTAGGGGGTTCAAATGGATTGTTGGAATCAAAAAGGGTTCAGATGCAGTTTGGATTTCATGGCAATGCACAAGGAATGGAAACAAATTCCTTGCTCAAAAAGAGTGAGAGATGAATGTTTTCTTGGAGTTTTTGTGCACACCCCCCACATACACAGGGATATCGTCCAAGCTGAAAATAACTGCAAATGATTCTGTGGATTAGGTGTTGATTGCTCAGACACAGGGAAACCTTTTTCTGGAATCGGAGAATTGGAAAACCAGCGAATCATTAAGTTTGGAAAAGACCTCCAAGATTATGCAGTCCAACCTTTGACTGATCACCACCTTGTCAACTAAACCACAGCATTAATTGCCACATCCAGCTGTATCTTGAACACTCCCACGGATGGTGATTCCACCACTGCCCTGGGCAGCCCATTCCAATGCTTGACAACCCTTTCAAGGAAGAAATTCTTCCTGACACTCAACCTGATCCTCTGCAGGCACCGCTTGAGGCTGTGTCCTGTTTTCCTGTCACTGCCCGGCAGAAGAGGCCGAGCCTCACCTGGCTACAAGCTCCTTTCAGACAGCTGATCTTGCCGCTGTCATGGTCATTGGCATTGCAATAACCACAACAGAAGGAGAAAAATTTTCATCTGACCTTTGAAGACTGTAAAGGATGGCAGAGGTCATGCTGACAAAATGCTGGCAGTTCCCCTTCAAGCCTTTTCGTATCTGTTCCTTAACACAAATGGGCTTGCTGCTGTTGGCAGTCAGCATGTTGGAAGTGGTTAACATAAATAGCTTGAGAGACCACGAGGCTCTTGCCCCACCAGACCAGCAGGAGATATGTAATCTGTCCTCTGGGCTCCCATATCCTCAGTGTGTATTATTTTGTCAGAAATTGCTGGAAGACCTAATTTATACCACGACTTGCGGTTTTTTTAGCAACATAAGGAAGGGAAAGCAAATCAAAAATGTTGGAGCGGACATATCTGTAAGTCCCACCAAACAAAAAGGTCTGACACTGCTCTGTCAAAGATTGCCAGAGTAGTATTCCTTATTCCCTGGAAGCAAACTGTAACCCAGCATCATGCCCTGCAGAACGTCTGTAGGATGTTCCCTGGGAAAACTGCTGACAACCAGTTCATCTGAAATAAAAAGTTAAAAGGGACATTTTTCTGTAGGACCAGTTTTACTGGCTGGTACCATCCTTCTCTCTCACATATATAAGTGGTACAGAGTATTACAGAATAAAAATCCAAATACATGAAAGTGTCTCAGTTTCCTTCTCTGTAGCTGTCCTAGCTGTGCTCAGTGAATGTTATTTTACACTTTGCTAATTAGTAAATGACTCCTAATTTTCTGCATCACATGCAATTTTACACATCACACAGGCTCTCCTGGCGTGCCCTTTCTCATACATGAATTTCCAAGTAGCAGATACCGGCCCAGGGCTGCCAGCTGTGGGTGTTCCTCCTGGTGCAAACGCAAGGAAGTCACTTAAATCAAATGTCCATCTGCCAACACATTCAGTTGTGAGAGAGCTACAGAAGCTGCAGCCCACAGGGGAAAACTCAATGGAGTGTGCATTCAAAGCACGGAATCACGGAATGTTTGCTGTCAAACACGTGCTAAAATATTGTGCAGAATTGTGGCTGTATTCACTAGACAAACTGGACTAGTGTGTGCAGGCTTTGAACAAGACACAAAGGCAAGAACTACTTGTCCCACTGAATGAGGCACTGGATATTACTCACCCCAGGATGTGATAATATAGAACAACAGAATCATTTACACTGAAAAAGACCCTTAAAGCCTTTTAGTGATAAACAACTATTACAGCATTGGCTTTCGCGGGTAGTGAAATGTAAGAAATATTATGTATTAGAGTATGTTAGGAAATACTATGTGCAAATATGTTAAGCATAACTTCGCTATGCAGACATTAACTAGCTAACATTATAACTGGGGTCAAAGTTACAAGATGTTAATATAGCTTGAGTTATAGGATACCAATATAACCGGAATCATAACTTTCTACACTGATATAACCTGAATCATAACTTTCTACACAATGTAATAGCTGGTGTATGGTTAACTGATCGCTTAATGCTCAAATAAACAGAAACTAGCCAGGTGAATAATCTCAAAAATAGACAAGTATAGCTAGATAGGGAAGCAGCAGGATGTACTAATGAGAAGTTGGCAACAGTGAAACCAATTAGCCACAAAGTAAAGAATTTAAACTGGTTGGATCCAGAAAGACATAGGAACACCATAACTGCGCAGGCTCCAAAGACAAAGTTGAAAAGTTCAAGATGTGAGGAAAACCTGAGCCTTCATCTGAAAAGACCCCCAAAGACCCTCATGATCACATTACACATGCTCTTAAAGGTGGATTGGGGGAGGGACTATGTTAATCCCTTCTAAAAAAAAAAGCGTAAATTAGTTCTCAGAAAAACTATGCATATGCATTGTGGTTTATTAATATGCATAATGTTAAAGCATATAAACAGGAAGTTTGTGTAAGTGTGCGTGCCTCTGGCTATGAGCTATGCACCCAGCACTGTCCGTTTGCTTTAAGTGACCTTTGTCCCCTATTAAATTTATGAAACCCCAAAAAGAGGAGTGGGCTTCGTTTCTCACAAGGCCAAGTTCAACCATAAAACAAATGTTTTAAGTGTAAATCCAATTATTTAAAGCTCAAAGTCTCCTTGAGGGAGGGAAAACACACTGCTTTCAAAGGTACGGGACAAATGCCCGTCGACATGGCAAGCCAGCCGGTGCTGCTGCTGGCCATGGTCCTCAAGGTGAGCCCTCCAGAGCTGCAGCTGCAAAGGCTCCTGCCTGGGCCACCGTGCTCCAAGGCTCACGGGCAGCCCTTGGCATTGCAGGACTTCCTGCAAAGCATCCCCGGCAAGCTCCTCGTCACCGACCTCTATGAGGACTGGACGGCTGTGATGCAGATGGCCAGCAGGGAGGACAAGATCAGTCAGCTCAAAGAGTAAGCGTTCCAGCAGAGTTTCTGCAGCAGGCACTGCTGGAAGCCTGGCACTCTCCTGAAAGGGGACGCTCTCCTGAAGGGGCTGTGTTTTTGGGCAGCTCGCTCTTGCTGGCTGGCAGTCCCATTTTGGGGCAATGCATGGAGAGCCTTCCCTGGTGTGGGCTCAGGGGAAATCAGGAGCCGGGCAGCAACGCCCTGCATCCTTCCCGCGGGGAGCGCTGGAGCCCTGACTGCTGGCTGGGAACGCCTGCAGAGCTGCGCAGCAGCCGCTGGCTGCCCCTGCCTGGGGCCAGCTCTGGGGGCGGCCATGGGCAACATGGGCCTGCTGATGGACGCTGCCTTCCCGTTCCCTCAGGGTGGCCAAGAAGTTGCCCGCAGCAAACCTGCTCCTCCTCAGGCAGCTGCTGGCCCTGCTGCGACTCATCGGCCAGCACGTGTCCAGCAGCAGAATGACCTGCAGCAGCCTGGCCGTCTGCCTGGGGCCAAACCTGCTGAGCCCACCCCAGGAGGAGCAGCTGGAGCTCGAGGCCATGCTGGTCGACAACAAGAAGGTAACGCTGGCTTCAGCAGCCGGCTGCAGCCTTGCTGGCCAAAGGCAACTTGGCTGCCCAGAGGTGCCTGTGCCTGGCGGCCCCTGTGTCCAGCCAAGGCCGGTGCGGGAGCTGCCTGCAAGAGCTGCCCCCCAGCCAGCGCCTTCCTTCTGTGCAGAGGCAAGGCTCAGCAGCGATGGCAAGGGCTGCTTGGCACGCTCTCAGGCCTCTGGGCTGAGAGCAAGGCTTTCCTGTGTGCAGGTGAATGCTCTGGTGGACTTCATGTTGGAGAACTCAGATGACATCTTTGGGGAAGAGGTGGCTGGCCCCAACGAGTCACCAGCGTCCACAGAGCGATGCACAGGTAGGAGCAGGAACAGAGCCTTGTCCCAGCCTGGAACTCAGGGCCCCAGAAATCTCAGCAGCAAGAGGACAAGCAGTGTAGGGCTTGCCTGTGGGTTTTGCTTTCTTTGTTCTTGTCTTCCAAGTTGTCACTTTGCTGCACATGCTTTTGCTTTCTAGAGATGCACCGGGAAGAGGACAGTGGCCCTGAAGGAGGAGAAGATGAGGAGCCCCAGGCAAAAAGCAGACTGGATGCACCTCCCTCTCTTCCTGAGACCCAGCAAGAAGATGGCGGAGAGGCCATGGTGCTGGAGGCCCAAAGAGCAGAGGTATGGCAGCTGCACAACGCCTGGCACAACGTGTCCCAGAGAGGCGAGCAGTTTGTCATGAGGCCAAGGAACTGCTGTGTCTCCTCCTGACAGTGCAGCTCTGCAGCCTTCGGCCAGCCTGCCTTCCTTCCTTCCTTCCTTCCTTCCTTCCTTCCTTCCTTCCTCCTTCCCTCCTTCCTTCCTTCCTTCCTTCCTTCCTTCCTTCCTTCCTTCCTTCCTTCCCTCCTTCCCTCCTTCCCTCCTTCCTTCCTTCCCTCCTTCCTTCCTTCCTTCCTTCCTTCCTTCCTTCCTTCCTTCCTTCCTTCCTTCCTTCCTTCCTTCCTTCCTTCCTTCCTCCCTCTCTCCCTCCCTCCCTCCCTCCCTCCCTCCTTCCCCCCACACTGACACATGCTAGTGAAAACTCCTCAGGTTGCTTGCCCAATGCCTTAGGCACATGCTTCATCAATGTTCAAAATACTTGCACCTTAAAGTGGCAGGGGGAGAGCTGTCACTTGAGAAGCCTTCTCAGCTCATCCCAGCTCCCTCCAGTCTCTTTGGGGGCAGCTGCACTGTGCCAGAGGGGGCTGATGCAAAGCAGCACCTTCTCTGTGGAGCTAAGGGGGCCATTTAGCAATCGCTCCCTTCCTCCTCCAGGCTGTCCCTTGCCACCTCTCACCTGCACAATTTCTGCTTTAGGCACCTCCAGCTTTGTCTCCAAACACCCATCAGAGCTCCACAGAGTCGCTGGCAAAGGCCGAAGCCCTGACGAGCCTTTCTACGTCAGGAAGGTGAAAGGAGCCCGCACTGGTTCCAATAACAAGGGGCTGAGCTCGTGCCTCCCGGCTTTGCCTCTCTAATCCAACTTTGTGGCTAAAGGCTTGCAGGCTGCTGCCCCCAGGAAGAGGAAAAGAGAAGGAAAAGACAGCGAGAAGAGGCCTGGCCAGAAGACAGGGAATACCAGCCGGAAAGGAAGAGGAGGAGGACACACTGAAGACGGTAGAAACGCAGGAAGCTCTGGCAGGCCAAGAAGGCCAGGCATGGATGTGCCAGGCTCTGCTGCCCACCTTTCTCTCCACACCACCCTAAGTCAGCCCAAGGTGCTGGCAAGGGCTGCTGCTGGGCAGGGCTTGGCAGGAGCTCCATGGCAGCTGTGCAGGGGCTCTGCAGCCCTTGGCTTCCTCCATGCCCACGTGCTGAACCTCTGCAGGAGGACGGCTCTGCGCGGGACGAAGCGGCCGAGGGAGAGGCTGTGAAGATGGGGCAGCTGGAACCCCTCTCCATCTAGTTCTGCTTCTAGGGAGATGTATCAAGCTAAGGCTTTCATTCTAGAGGCCGCTCTTTCACGTGTTCTATGGCAATGGATAATTAGGCACGTCTCTACGCCACCTGTAGAGGCATATGCTGCTTTGTCACCTCTATTCCCACTCTGCTGCCTCTGTCCTCTCTTGCCTTGCCCACCGTGCCACCTCTGTGTCTTCTGGCCATGCTGGGGACTGGGCTGGCGGCCAGGCAGAGCAGCACTTTCAGCCCCAGGTCCTGGCTGCCCACAACTGATGGCAGCAGCAGGAACCGCCGGTGGAGAGGCAAAAAACATTTGTCCACAACCGATCAGTGTCAGGTGAACTCCCATCTTTCTTTGAATGAAGCCAAACTGGGACACTGATAGGATATTGCAGAGTTTGCAGATTGTCTCTCCTGCAAAGAAGGCTGTTAAATTTCAAGGAGCTCTGTGTGTCCCCAGAACAGCTGCAGCTGCAGAATACGGCCTCACCCACAAGGTTGCTTTTTACAATACAATCACAGTTGAATTTTAGCATGTGTGTCTGCAGATCTGGGCTCTTCCTGGGTGAATCCACTTTCTGTGGTTGGTTGTGATGAGAAACTCAGAAGCAGCCAAATCCAAGAGCTGCTGGGGAGATAGAAAAGTCTGTGATTATAAAATGTAAGAGTGTGTGTGTGGCTGTGTGTGTGTGCATAGATCAACTTTAATATACATGCACATCAGTTACAAGAAACACTTTTTAAGAGGAAGCAATCAGTCTTCCAATCCCCTGGGAAGTTGGAATACATTTCTGGAATTGAGTTTGCTGTGTGCTTCCTGTGATGTTTGCTGCAAGGCAGCAATAGAGCTCTGCATCCCAAAGCCACATTCTGGAGCCTGACCAATGTGTTTGGATTCCTGCAGCCACCCCGGGCAGTTCAGCCCCCAGTGCTCCACCTGGCAGTGCTGGTTGTGCAGCATCGACGGCCTCCAGCGGGGCACAGAATGCACGTGGGGAAGAGAAATTGCCTCCAGTGGATCTGGGCCTTCAGGTGGAGGCAATGATTCGGGAGATCAGGAGATCGGTGGCTGAAAGGTCTCCCTTTGCTCAGGTAACCCCAGTGGATGAGAATGAAAGGGGCTGGACTGAGAGCTTTTGAACATGTTGCAAAGGCTTCTTTAGTTGAATCGATTTCATGATTACTTAGTTATTGAATTGTTGTCGGTCAAGCAAGATTTCTAAAAGCAGAGGGATGAAAAAGTCTCCCCCCTTAGTGAGGATGAGAGGTGTGAGCCTGTGTTGGCCACGCTTGGGTGCTCCTTTTGCTGGGAAGAATCCCTGGTGCAGGGGCATTTGTGGTGATGCTTTGTAGGTTCTAATAGGCTCAGTTTGGTGGGAAAGAAGAGAAAAGTGTTGGGAGAATTGCCAGTGAAGGCAAAGTGTCCCGTGCAGGGAGGGGCATGCGAGAGGTGCCTCCGTGAGAGCAGCAGACGTGGGCTCTGCCTGTTTGGGGTGGGAAGGCCAAGGCAAAGCAAGGGCTGGGCTGCAGCTGCTGCTGCTGTGTGAGCCGTGCCGTGCGTGCAGGCGCTGCCAGAGCCGTGCTTGGGGATGGGCTGGAGCTGCAGCTTTCTGGTCCTTTTGTTTGACAGTCTTTGGATTAGGAATCTCGTTTCTCTTAACTCTTGCCTCTTCCCAGACTTGCCCGGAGTGTCTGTGTTGGCACAGGCCTTTTTGCAGATTGTTCTACATGTTGGCCAAAGAATGTCTCTCTTTCTATTCATGTGCAGCCCCATTGCCTGCAGTACATTTATGGTTGAGGAAGGGCAGAGTCAAGGTGGGGAGTGGGGCTTTTTGGATTTCCCAGTATCTTCTTCTCAAGTGTGATGCCTTCTGTCTTCTGTAAACTCCCACACAGCAGTTTTCAAAGGCATTTTATTCTGTAATAAAAGGAAGCATTGCAGGCTCTGAACCATCTTTAGAATCTTTAGGATTCTGCGGGACAGGCTGTTGCAGAAGAGTTGAATATTCTGGAAAGTGGTCATAGTGAGAATGTCTTTCTGGGAGTGGAGAAGAAGAGTTATTGTATCCCCAGTGTGATTCCAAGAAAATTTGGAGTGATCTTTAGGTTTCTTTCTTTCTGTTTTTCTTTCAAGGGGAATGCTAATGTTACACTCGAGTCTTCAGGAGGGGAGGCTGGGAACAGGGCTGCAGCAGAGGGAGCTTCACCTGGCACCGAGAGCTGCGGGAACAGTTCCCCGGAGCCCGAGGAGCCTGGTAAGGAGAGAGCCCACACTGGTTTAGAGAGGTCTGAGGTGGCTGCTCTGAGCCTGCCTCTGCCAGGAAGGGAGATGAGAAGAGTTGAGTTCTTGTCTGCAGGGTTGGTGCTTCCTGGTGCCTTTAGTTCAAATCCTGCCCTGGCACAGCCTCCCCGAGCCCTGCCCTCCCCGCTTCTCCAGAGGCACTGACACCGAGTGCTCTGCTGTGGCCAGAGAGCAGTGAATAAACCTGACCCTGTGGGAGTTGTGTAAGCAACCCCCATGTCCCAACTTTGTGCTGAAGTCTGTGGATGAATTTGCTGCAGGGTCACACTGGAGGCTGGGCCGAGCGACTCTTGAGGCAGCAGGGGGAAAAAGGGGCAAAAAGTCAGGCTAGAAGTCCAAACATTCGGTCCCAAATCACTGACTGAATGCAGTCAGTCAGTCTGCTGGTATCTGTCCTGAGACACAAGAAAAACACGGAGCAAAACATCAGAGGCCAACCCATTGAAAAATCACAAATCCAGTAACAAAAGGAAAAGCCTGAAAGACCCCAGATTAGAGGGACCTAAGAGGAGCGAGGGAGCACTTTGGATCCATTCCTTTGCCAGCTGGTGCAGCCTGCAGCCCTGTGGGGAGCTCTTTCCCTCCCAGCTCTTGCTGCCAGAGCTGATGGTTGTGTTGGAGCAGCTGTTGCTCAGTGCAGAGGGCAGTTTGTAGATCCCAGGTAATGGAGCTGGTTCGTAACTCAGCTCACAGCAGCCTTCAGCTTCAGGCATTTCAGTGAGGACTGAGGTGTCTGTCAGCACAGAGAAAGAGCAAGGCTGGGCTTCTTTGTGGGAGCTGGGACTGGCTGTGTTTCAAGCTCTCGTGGGTGCCATTGGCACTGCGAGTGCCGTGACTTTATCGGGATACTTCAAACCTTTGGAGGTTTTGAAAACTTGGAAGGGTCCCTGTTCTTTAAAGAGCAGCCTTCAAATTCCCAAATGAGAGTCTGCCTTTCAGGCCATCTTTTTCAGTCCCTCAGAAGAAGGACCATTGCTGCCCAAGGGAAACGTGCACGAGGGCCAATATTGAGTCAGTGTTCCCTTTGCTTCCCAGATTCCATCTGATCGACCTCTCCAGGGGAGGGCTGTCCGGCATGAGAGGAAGAGACAGAGGGAGAGCCTGTGACCATCAGGCAGGTGCAATCCCTCTGTCTGTAGTTCCACTTCTGGATGTGTGGAGTTGTGTTTATGTATCTATGTAGTCTTATTTATAGATTTATATAGTTGTTTTTCTATGTCTATATTGGCGTAGTTATAGATCGGAGTAGTTAAATTTACATGTGTAGTTGTAGATGTATATAGTTATTTTTTAATATATGTAGTTGTATTTATTCATGTGTAGATACATTTATAGATGTATATAGTTATAAACAGGCATAGTTATATTTGGATACCTATAGGTATATGGAGGTTTAGATAGATAGATTGATACTTGTATAGGCTGCTTTTTAACCTCTTTCCCTGCTCTGCTTCCTCTCTCACCTCTTGCTTTTGCCCCTGTGCCCCCTCTGTCCCCTCTTGCTGTGCTGGGTCCGAGCTGGCGGCCGGGCCGGGCGGAGCAGCAGTGGCAGCCCCGGGTGTCCCTGGAGCGGTGGGAGCTGCCGGTGGCCCCAGGCACTGTGCCCTGAGGAGCTGCTGGAGGACGGTGAGGCACAGGGGGCTGGGGAGAGGTGACACTGAAGGGACGGTGACTTTGAGGTGCTGGTGGGGCTGAGGGGTGTGGGGGAGCAGAGGGGGATGGTGGGGATTGAAGGGACTGGGAGAGCTGAAGGGAATGGTGGAGCAGAGAGGTGTGGAGGAGCTGCTGGGGATGGTGGGGACTGAGGGGACAGGGAAGTGGCACAGGCTGAGGGGGGTGACAGGAACTGAGGGAACTGGGAGGACTGAGGGGAGTGACAGGAACTGAGGGCTCTGGAGGGAGCTGAGGGGAACAGTGGGGCTGAGGGAACTGGGAAAAGTGGGGAGTGAATGGTGGGACTGAGGGGTAGAAGTCCCACGAGGGAAGTGGCACAGGCTGAGGGGGGGTGGCAGGTCCAAGGGGACTCGATGGGTCTGAAGGGACTGAGGGGCAGTGAGAGGAATTTGAGGGTCTGCAGGAACTGGCAGGACTGGGGGTTTGGTGAGGGGATGGTGAGGCTGAGGGGATGGAGGGGGCCAGCAGGGAGCACAGAGGGGTCCGGGCCTGCAGCTCTGCCAGGCCTTGGAACCAATTCCAGAGCCTCCCCTTTTGCCACAGCTGCCCTAAAACCTCGAGAAGAGCTGGAGAGTGACGGGAGCCAGCAGGGAGAAGCTGAAGGCCGCCAGCGAGAGCAGTGAACGGGGACCTGGTGCTGCCGCCCGAGAGCCTGGGTGAGGCCCCAGGGCCGGTGGGGCAGGGTGGGCGTGAGGGTGGCGTGGGCTTTGGCCGTGGGCACTGCCCGGCTCGGCAGGAGCGGGCCCTGCCCGTGCTGGGGCCGCTCAGCGCGGCTGCCCCGGGCGGCACAGGGGCTGTCCTTGGGCAAGGCAGCTGTGCCGGCAGGGCCTGGGAGCTGTGCCGGCTGTGCCGGGCTGCCGGGGGCTGCGGGACAGTCCCGCCGGGGCTGCGCTCGCCACAGCCTGGCCCGCTGGGCACAGTTTTTCTTTCTGACCCTCCTGGGGAGGCTCTGAGATTTTCTCTTCCCTGATGGAAGTGCAGGTGCTGCCCAGGGAAACGCCCCGATCCTGACTCAGTGTTCCCTTTGCTTCCCAGGTGTCCCGTCTGCTGTCCCCGTCCAGGAGAGCTGCGCTGCGCGGGAGGAAGCGACAGAGGGAGAGCCTGGGAACATCGGTTGCTGCAATCCCTCCCAATATAGTTCTAGTTCTAGTCATATTTCCATACTTGCTCAGTTGTGCAGCTGTATAGTTCTGTTGCTGGGCTTGTATGGATTTTTTATTGATCCATTGATATTTGTATGTTTATAGATAGGTTTGTTATGTATGGAATGTATTTTTCATGTTACATGTCATGAACTATATAATACATATTTACACCTGTATATTGTTACGGTTATATCTGTATTTACTTGTATTTAAATATATATCAAGTTGTATAGTTCTATAATTTTATTTATTCTGGATTAGGGATTCTTTAGAGACAGATATCAATAGTTCTGTAGTCGCATATGGGCTGTAGAGTTGTAGTAAAATGTAATAAATTACACTGGTAAAGTTCAATTCATATTTGTATATAGCGAGTGGTTGTAGAGGGTTGCAATAAATTAACATTTTTAACTGAAGTTGATCTCTGTATATATTTACATAGCACAACTGTAACAATAAATTAGTTTTCTAAACTTCAATTGATATTTGTATGTTTATACCTTGGCAGCGCAGGTGTGTCGATTAAATGTCATTTTTAAACTTCAGTTGCTTTTTGTGTATTTGTACATTAGCAGTACAAGTGTAACAGTCCACAATAAATTCAGTGTTTCAGCTGAAAGAAGGGTAGATTTGTGCTATCCAAAGCAATGAGCAGATGTGAACGGGATGATGCTGGAGGATTTTGGCCATGAAAATCTCCAGCCGTGCCCAGCAGAGCCCCCAGCTGCAGCCAGGCTGGGCAAGGAGACGGCAGATTTGGGATGGCAGCAGAGCCACACGTTGGGCACTAACTCGCTGCAAAGGCCTGCTGAGAAAACGTGACTGCCCTGAGCGTGGAACTGCAACCAGGAGCCACCCGGGGAGGAGAAATCCACCCCATGCCACGGGGAGCTCTTTAGGAAGCGCTCCAAGTGTCCCTCTGAAGGTCATCCTGGAGAGCAGCAGCAACCAGGGATCCTGAGCCAGCTGCGCTGCCTTTGGCAGCACTTTGGCAAAGGAACTGGAGCAAGGGCGAGGCAACAGTGACTGTACCTGCTGCAGGCCAGGGATGAGGGAAGGGCCATGGACACAAGTGCTGAAATGCTCCAGAATCCGGAAGGATGCTGGAGAACTGGGAAGCAACAAGGTCTCCCAAGCGCTGAAATGATGGGAGCCCTTGTAGCGAAGGTCCCTGAAGGAACTCGCAGGGGAACTGATGCTGTAACAAGTAGCACCTGAAGGCAAAAATGTAGTAATGCTAGGAGATGGTCTATGAGCCCGACAGGCAAGGGCTTAGGAAAAGATCAAGTATGTATTTTATATATTCTATTTAGTATATCATAGCTATTAAAATATATTCTATACCATACTCTATAGGATAAATTACACAGATGAGAAGAATTTTTATTTCATATAGATTTGAAATATTCTTCCAGCTTGGGAGAAGGAAGATGTACTGCTGTCCAAAGCCTTCTGCCCACACAGCAATCAGCCCAGGGGTGTGTCCGTGCACACCCACCCACTGTCCTTGCTCTTCTCAGCATCTCTGGGCTGCTGTTGGCACAGAATTAGGATGAATTCAACTCGACAGACCTACGAGTGGGGTGTCCAGCTTGTCACGGACACTGCTGTGGCAAGGCACAACACAGAGCTCTCAAATCACTTACATTATCACACGTGCTTTCATTCCTGCTGGGGACTGAGGAACTCTCAAAAGCACCAAGGATACAGAAAAGAGCTGCAACGAATTGGCATCATGCTACTGCTGGTATCCTCAAGTAGGAAAATCTGTGGGGTTTTTTAAGGTCATAACTTTCCAAAACCTAGGAAAGCTGCTCAGCGTCAATTGTAAATGGCTTTATTGAAACTGCAGTGTTAACTGTGGACTCTGTCCTTGATTAAAATCACCTGCCCTGACCTGCGGACAAAAGCACCACCACCAGCAGAAGCTACATCAGTCACTTTGCTCAAAAAGCTGTCTAAAATTTGTGAGAAGAAAGGAAAACATGTCAGACACTATGGATGCATGACAAGACTGGGAGAAATAGTTCCAAAGCAAAGGGCCGCAGCTTCTCTGGGACACTGCCTGTGCTCCAAGGCAGGTGGGCTGCCCTGGCTGCCCAGGACCCTGCGCACCACGGGCTCCGCAGAGCTGCACAGCAGGGAGGCAGCTTCGGGCACCTCAGCCCCTGGCAGGAGTGGCCTCCTGGGTCTGCACGGCTGCCTGTGGGCAAACGCAGTGTGCCGGCCTTGTGCTCTTGGCCCTAGCCCGGCCTTGCAGGGCTCATCCTTCCCTGTCTGAAATGTGCTAAAGAGGGACTTGTTCATTTCCAGCTCTCCAGGGCATTCATTTGCACCACAAAGCACTGAAGGACTGAGGCCTCAAAAACAGGCCCTGAGCCAAAGCTGCCCTCTAGATGACCCTTCCAACCAAATGTTCTATGGGTCTGCTCCTTAACCAGGTCTTACCATCAATCAGATCTGTGCATCCATTCATTGGGGAAACCTGTCTTTAGCTTTCGGCATTTAGAATCCAGACAAGGCCACACCTGGCCTTGCTTCCTCCTTGGGCCCTGGCTGGGCTTTGGGAGAAAACCAAGAGGAGAATGAAATCAGATGTCCCCACACTGGAAGTTCTGTCAAGTTGCTCCTTCAGCACTATCCAAGCCGGGCTACTCTCGCAGCGCAGTCGGAAGCCTCGTGGCCGGCAAAGGTGGAGGCACCGCAGGATGTCCCAGTTCCCGGCCGTGGCTCTGCAGGGCTTTGCTGGGACAGCTTCCCCCAGCTGATGTGTGGATCTGGATGAAAGGGAAAGGGTTAGGGTATGTGGTGATGTATCTCTCTTAGTCACTAGAGGCAAGCTTTTGTAACAATGATGAGGTGCATTGCTTAGCTTATCCTTTTCTGACTGTTTCCTTGCACTTTTGCATTACAGTAAATGACACTACTCCTTCAGCTGGTGTCTGTGTCTGTGTCTCTGACCCTCCCCACCACCAAAACAAACACACAGCCAGTTCAGCACAAGACCTGCCTCTCTGCCAGCCCATTTCTTGGAAAACACCCCTGATCGCCATCTCCGCCAATGGAATTCCCAGTTTGCAACTTCCTTTTCTGCCCGCAGGTGAGAAAAGGATCCACTCCCAGCTCTGGGCTCCTCCACAAACCAACTGCTTTCAGCAGCTCCAATCCTGAAATGCCAGCCTCCCTCCTTAACCTGCCCCCTGGGAGCTCACACAAAGGCCTTTTGTCCAAGGATACCCACAGAAGAGCTCGAGGATGGAGCGGTCTGAAACGCAGTGATGTCTGTATACCTTAGGTCAAAGTAACAAAGTGCTTATATAGCTTGGGTTATAAGATATCTATGTAACCTTAATATCAATATAACCTAAATCATGACTTTTTATCAATATAACCTGAAGCATAGCCTTCTGTACTTATATAGCCTGAATCATAGCTTTTACTTATGTAGCCTGAATCATAACTTCTATACCTACAACCTGATGCTTATATAACCTGAATCAGAACTTTTGATACCCATATAATCTGATATGAATAACTTTTTATACAATGCAATGGCTAGTATATAGTTAACTAGCTGCTTACATACAAAATAGAGAAAAAGAGAAAAAAAACCAAAAAACAAACAACCCAAAAACCTTACCAGGTGTAAAGTTTCAGAGATAGGTAAGTGTAGTACTAATGAGAAATTGGCAAGCCAAAGCCAATTAGCCACAAAACACAGAATTTAGGCTGGTTAAGACCAGATGGACCAAAGAGCACCTTAACTACGCATGCCCCGAAGACAAAGTGGAAAAGTTCAAGTGCAAAGAAGACTTTAGAAGCCTCATCAAACACCCCCGAAGACCCCCGAACTGGGGAAGCGCATGTGCAGTGCAAAGAATTATCTAATAACCATGAGATCGTGCTGTGTAAATTAGTTCTGGTGCGTATGTGATGATGCTGTAATGACCCAGCAACACTGAGCAAAATTTACTGCATAAATGTACCACAGCACTTGACAAGGGCAGGTGAATTAGGAGGAAAAATCCCCCTCACCACCAGCACTGCAATAGACAAATACCTGCTCTATAAACATCGGTCTATGGGGATTTATTTCCAGCCCATCTTTCGGGCACCAGCATCTCCTTCAGAGTTTAAACCTTCCTTTATCAACTGAACACACCCCAACCTGTCCCAAAGGGAAAGCAGGCAGGAAAGAGAAGCTCTTCACCCACAGCAGCAAACTCTGTGATTCTTTAGGTTCCACTTGGAGGATGGAGGCCGTGGGCTACTCCTCACTTTGGGAAGGAACCCAAGCCAGGGAAATGGCCTGATTTGGGAGCCCAGCAGAGGCAAGTTCCCCAAAAAGAAGGAAAAGATTCTCTGGAAGCAAAAGATTATGGCAATAGTTCTGCAGAAAGAAAAAAAAAGAATTGAAATAACATTGCAAAAAGTTCCCATACAGAAATTTCTGCCCCAACACAGAGTTCTCTGTGGTGTGTCAGGAAGCTCGTGAATGAACCTGCAAGGCTGGGGTACACATCATTTGTGTCCGTCCCCCAGAGCACAAGCAGCTCCCCAACAAGACTCCAAGTGACCAAAGGACAAAGCTTCCCCCTTCACCTCTCCACACCAGCTCCAGGGAGGCTCTCTCCATTGCAAGATCTCCTTTGTCAGTCTGCACTGAAGAGCTGGCTGCAGGAGGGATTTGCATTGGAACTCTCCCCAGACGAGGGGAAAAAAGAACAGAAGAAGTGATTCCTGAAGAAAGAAAAATGCAACGCCCTTTGGGAAGACACCAGCGTGAGTTTGCTACAGCTGCAGGCCAGTAATCCCTTGGGGAAAGCACCATCTGTCCATGGCGCACCACTTTAGCTTTGATGGCAATGCTGACAAAATTGCTGCCCCTTCCTGCTGCTGCTGCTGCTGCCCCCAAATCACGAGAAATGTGCCAACTCTGCCAAAGACAGGCAGAGATGGTGAGAAAAAACCAGGTGGTCTGCTGAAAAGGAGGCAAAAAGAACGTTTTCTAATCTCCCCTATTCATCCTTTTCCCAGCCAAGACACAGCAATGTCCTTTCCCTCTGGCACCGATGGTGACCCAGGCACGGCACGCAGCGTGGGGACAGAGCCCGGCACTGCTCCCAGCGCCCTCGCCAGAGGCTCCCCTGCCGTGCCGTGCCCGGGCAGCGCCCCGGGAGCCGCCCCGCCCGCGCTGTGCCCGCAGCCCCGGCTTTGTGGCGCTCGTCCCCGCCGAGTCCGGCCCGCGCCGGGGCCGCGCTGGGCGCGCGCGGGGCCGAGCGCAGCGCCCCCCTCAGGCCGCGCGGCGCCGGCGCAGCCGCGGCCGTTGCGCTGCGGCCGTTGCGGGGCCAGTGGGCGAGAGGCGCGATGGCGGAGCTGCCGCTGCCCGTGGGGCTCGATGCCCGCACCTTCCCCGCCAAGCTGTGGCGCCTGGCGAACAGCCCCCGCGTCCGCTCCGTGCGCTGGGACAGCCTGGCCCAGGGGCTGCTCATTGACCGCGCCCTCTTTGAGCAGGAGCTGCTCAGCCCGGCTGGCATCCACGGGCCGGCCCCGCACACCTTTAGAGCCACGCGGTTCCGCAGCTTCCAGCGCCAGCTGAACCGCTACGGCTTTTACAAGGTGCCGGGCCGGGGCGGCGCGGCTGTGCCGGGCGATGCCGGGGCCTGGCTCCACTACAGGAACCCCTGGTTTCGCCGCGACCGCCCCCATCTCCTGCTGCGCATCCAGCGCCGGAGCGCGGCCAACAAGAACCGGCTGCCGGCCGGGGCCGAGAGGCGCAGGCGCTCGCCCTGCGGCTTCCAGCAGCCCCCCCGGGCAGCGGCCGCGGGCGGCGGGGCCGGAGGGGCGCAGGCGCTTCCAGGCGCTCCCTCGGGAGCGGCCGCCGCTGCCGGCCGGGCGCCCGCCCAGCGGCTGCCGGCCCGGCCGCTTCCAGCAGCCCCCCAGGGAGCGGCCGCTCCTGGCCAGGCGCCCGCCCTGTGGCTTCCACCTCCTGCACAGGGACCGGCCGCAGCCGGCCCGGCGGGCGGGGCCCAGCCGCTTCCAGCAGCTCTACGGGGAGCGGCCGCTGCCTGCCCAGCGGGAGCTGCTCAGGATGCCGCCCTGCGAGTTCCTCGGCCTCTACGGGGAGCCGCTGCTGCCGCTCGGGCGGGAGGGGCTGAGCCGCTTCCAGCAGCTCTACGGGCTGCAGCCGCCGCCGGCCGGGCTCCCGCCCTGCGCCTTCCCGCAGCTCCCCCCGGAGCGGCCGCCTCCGGCCGGGCGGGAGGTGCTCAGGATGCCGCCCTGCAGCTCCCAGCAGCTCCAAGCGGAGCAGCAGTCCCCAGCCTGCAAGCCATCAGGTAGGAAAAGAGTTCTACCCTTGCTTTCCCAAAAGGTCATGAAAAGTGACCGTTTGAAGTATTTCCCCCAACGCTCTGTCATTCTCAGACAGAAATTGTCGAACCTACTAGGAAGGGGGCCCTGGAAAACCAAAAGAATCTGTGTCTGGTTTTCCTGTGTGCTTCCTGTGATGTTTGCTGCAAGGCAGCAATAGAGCTCTGCATCCCAAAGCCACATTCTGGAGCCTGACCAATGTATTTGGATTCCTGCAGCCACCCCGGGCAGTTCAGCCCCCAGTGCTCCACCTGGCAGTGCTGCTCGTGCAGCATCGACGGCCTCCAGCGGGGCACGGAATGCACGTGGGGAAGAGAAATTGCCTCCAGTGGATCTGGGCCTTCAGGTGGAGGCAATGATTCGGGAGATCAGGAGATCGGTGGCTGAAAGGTCTCCCTTTGCTCAGGTAACCCCAGTGGATGGGAATGAAAGGGGCTGCACTGAGAGCTTTTGAACGTTGTTGCAAAGGCTTCTTTAGTTGAATCGATTTCATGATTATTTAGTTATTGAATTGTTGTTGGTCAAGCAAGATTTCTAAAAGCAGAGGGATGAAAAGGTCTCCCCGCTTAGTGAGGATGAGAGGTGTGAGCCTATGTTGGCCACGCTTGGGTGCTCCTTTTGCTGGGAAGAATCCCTGGTGCAGGGGCATTTGTGGTGATGCTTTGTAGGTTCTAATAGGCTCAGTTTGGTGGGAAAGAAGAGAAGAGTGTTGGGAGAATTGCCAGTGAAGGCAAAGTGTCCCATGCAGGGAGGGGCATGCGAGAGGTGCCTCCGTGACAGCAGCAGACGTGGGCTCTGCCTGTTTTGGGTGGGAAGGCCAAGGCAAAGCAAGGGCTGGGCTGCAGCTGCTGCTGCTGTGTGAGCCGTGCCGTGCGTGCAGGCGCTGCCAGAGCCGTGCTTGGGGATGGGCTGGAGCTGCAGCTTTCTGGTCCTTTTGTTTGACAGATGCAGTCTTTGGATTAGGAATCCCGTTTCTCTTAACTCTTGCCTCTTCCCAGGCTTGCCCGGAGTGTCTGTGTTGGCACAGGCCTTTTTGCAGAGTGTTCTACGCGCTGGCCACAGAATGTGTCTCTTTCTATTCATGTGCAGCCCCATTGCCTGCAGTACATTTATGGTTGAGGAAGGGCAGAGTCAAGGTGGGGAGTGGGGCTTTTTGGATTTACCAATATCTTCTTCTCATGTGTGATGTCTTCTGTAAACTCCCACACAACAGTTTTTATAGGCATTTTATTTTGTAATAAAAGGAAACATTGCAGGCTCTGAACCATCTTTAGAATCTTTAGGATTCTGAGGGACAGGCTGTTGTAGAGGAGATGAATATTCTGGAAGTGGTCATAGTGAGAATATCTTTCTGTCTAAAGGTAACTTGCAGGTGCTTAATCTTGGGCATTTGCTTCCTCAGTGGAATTAGGAAACACAACTTGGTTGTCTGGCTTTTCATGTCTTTTGGGTCAGCTTTTTGCCTACGCTCCAGATTTACCGATTTTTGCTAGAGGAAAATTTGATGCTGGAAATACCCTAGGTCCATAAATGTTTGCCTGGATCATGCATATGGGGCAGCAGCAGAGGGCTCCAAAAAGCAGTGCCTTGTGGTTGATTGTCTGAGCGGCTGGGTGGGGGGTGGTGAGAGTGGCAGGCAGAAATGTGTGCTTTGCGTGTGGGTTTGCAGCAGCCAGCCCTGGGCAGTGCTGGCAGCGAGCTCTGCCCTTGCCGAGACCCGTGTTGGGAAGCAGGAGGGCCCCTGGCTTTCTGCTGGCTGATTTCTTACAGCTCGTGGGAGAAGCCGGGCCCAGAGTGTGAGGGCACGTCCCCTCACTTGGTGTCTCCTGGTTTTCTGAGTTCATGGTTTGCCTCCAAGGTCATTTTGTAAGAGCTTCAGTTGCACCTTGGCCACGCAAATCCTGAGTTTAAAACACTTGTCACGTGAACTGTGGGGGCAGCGTTCCCCTCGTGTTACAGGTCCTTTGGGAGTGGAGAAGAAGAGTTACCGTATCCCCAATGCGATTCCAAGAAAATATGAAGTGATCTTTGGGTTTCTTTCTTTCTTTCTGTTTTCCTTTCAAGGGGAATGCTAATGTTACACCCGAGTCTTCAGGAGGGGAGGCCGAGAACAGGGCTGCAGCAGAGGGAGCTTCACCTGGCACCGAGAGCTGCAGGAACAGTTCCCCGGAGCCCGAGGAGCCTGGTAAGGAGAGAGTCCACAGTGGTTTAGAGAGCTCTGAGGCAGCTGCTCTGAGCCTGCCTCTGCCAGGAAGGGAGATGAGAAGGGTTGAGTTCTTGTCTGCAGGGTTGGTGCTTCCTGGTGCCTTTAGTTCAAATCCTGCCCTGGCACAGCCTCCCCGAGCCCTGCCCTCGCCGCTTCTCCAGAGGCACTGACACCGAGTGCTCTGCTGTGGCCAGAGAGCAGTGAATAAACCTGACCCTGTGGGAGCTGTGTCACCATCCCGGGTGTCCCAATGTGGTTCGTAACTCAGCTCACAGCAGTCTTCAGCTTCAGGCATTTCAGTGAGGACTGAGGTGTCTCTGTCGGCACAGAGAAAGAACAAGGCTGGGCTTCTTTGTGGGAGCTGGGACTGGCTGTGTTTCAAGCTCTCGTGGGTGCCATTTGCACTGCAAGTGCTGAGACTTTATCGGGATACTTCAAACCTTCGGAGGTTTTGAAAACTTGAAAGGATGCCTGTTCTTTAAAGAGCAGCCTTCAAATTCCTAAGTGAGAGTCTGCCTTTCAGGTCACCTTTAACAGTCCCTGATAGGAGGACAATTGCTGCCCAAGGGAAACGTGCACAAGGGCCAATATTGACTCAGTGTTCCCTTTGCTTCCCAGATTCCATCTGATCAACCTGTCCAGGAGGGCTGCCCTGCGTAGGATGAAGAGACAGAGGGAGAGCCTGTGACCATCAGGCAGGTGCAATCCCTCTGTATATAGCTGCATTTGTGTAGAGTTATATTTATCTATCTATATAGTTATATTTATAGATTTATATAGTTTTATTTATCTATCTATATAGTTAGAGATCTGTATAGTTAAATATATTTAGTTGTAGATGTGCATAGTTATATTTTTATATGTGTGGTTCTAGATATGCATAGTTGTATGTATACATGTGTATAGTTACATATAGATAGTTACGTTTCTAAATGGGCATAGTTATATTTATATATGGGGGTTTATGTGCATAGATTGCTATCTGTATAGGCTTAGGCTGCTTTTTAACCTCTTTCCCTGCTCTGCTTCCTCTCTCACGTCTTGCTTTTGCCCCTGTGCCCCCTCTGTCCCCTCTTGCTGTGCTGGGTCCGAGCTGGCGGCCGGGCCGGGCGGAGCAGCAGTGGCAGCCCCGGGTGTCCCTGGAGCGGTGGGAGCTGCCGGTGGCCCCAGGCACTGTGCCCTGAGGAGCTGCTGGAGGACGGTGAGGCACAGGGGGCTGGGGAGAGGTGACACTGAAGGGACGGTGACTTTGAGGTGCTGGTGGGGCTGAGGGGTGTGGGGGAGCAGAGGGGGATGGTGGGGATTGAAGGGACTGGGAGAACTGAAGGGAATGGTGGAGCAGAGAGGTGTGGAGGAGCTGCTGGGGATGGTGGGGACTGAGGGGACAGGGAAGTGGCACAGGCTGAGGGGGGTGTTAGGACTGAGGGAACTGGGAGGACTGAGGGGGGTGACAGGAACTGAGGGCTCTGGAGGGAGCTGAGGGGAACAGTGGGGCTGAGGGAACTGGGAAAATTGGGGAGTGAATGGTGGGACTGAGGGGTAGAAGTCCCACGAGGGAAGTGGCACAGGCTGAGGGGGGTGGCAGGTCCAAGGGGACTCGATGGGTCTGAAGGGACTGAGGGCGGTGAGAGGAATTTGAGGGTCTGCAGGAACTGGCAGGACTGGGGGTTTGGTGAGGGGATGGTGAGGCTGAGGGGATGGAGGGGGCCAGCAGGGAGCACAGAGGGGTCCGGGCCTGCAGCTCTGCCAGGCCTTGGAGCCAATTCCAGAGCCTCCCCTTTTGCCACAGCTGCCCTAAAACCTCGAGAAGAGCTGGAGAGTGACGGGAGCCAGCAGGGAGAAGCTGAAGGCCGCCAGCGAGAGCAGTGAACGGGGACCTGGTGCTGCCGCCCGAGAGCCTGGGTGAGGCCCCAGGGCCGGTGGGGCAGGGTGGGCGTGAGGGTGGCGTGGGCTTTGGCCGTGGGCACTGCCCGGCTCGGCAGGAGCGGGCCCTGCCCGTGCTGGGGCCGCTCAGCGCGGCTGCCCCGGGCGGCACAGGGGCTGTCCTTGGGCAAGGCAGCTGTGCCGGCAGGGCCCGGGAGCTGTGCCGGCTGTGCCGGGCTGCCGGGGGCTGCGGGACAGTCCCGCCGGGGCTGCGCTCGCCACAGCCTGGCCCGCTGGGCACGGTTTTTCTTTCTGACCCTCCGGGGGAGGCTCTGAGATTTTCTCTTCCCTGGTGGAAGTGCAGGTGCTGCCAAGGGAAACGCCCCGATCCTGACTCATTGTTCCCTTTGCTTCCCAGGTGTCCCATCTGCTGTCCCCGTCCAGGAGAGCTGCTCTGCACAGGAGGAAGCGACAGAGGGAGAGCCTGGGAACATCGGCACCTGCAATCCCTCTGCATATATTTATAGATTTATGTCATTATAGAAGTACATTGATGTTTAGATAGGTAGATTGATATTTGTATAGGTATATTTATATTTGTATATATATTTTTATATTTATGTTAGTATTTAGGTATATTTTTATTGTATATACATTTGTATAGCTGTGTCATTACACCGATGTAGTTACAGGCATACGGATATTTAGAACAGTGTCTTGATACTTGTGTATTTGAATACAGGGGGGATATCTATATATGTATTATATGTATTGAATATATAATTATATTTATGTCTGTATATTGTGATTTCAACGTATACAGCTATTTTTAAATATGTATAGAGTTTTACAGATATGTAATTATGTTTTTACAGATATGTAATTATGTGTATTTAGGTCTAGGTGTAGGGTTATTTAGATAGGTATATTGGTGTTTTGTATTTTTAATCAGACTGTATGGTTGTAACAGTCTGTAATAAATTAGTTCTGTTAAACCTTAAATGATATTTGTATATTAATTGATACTGGGGTTGTAGCAATTTGTAATAAATTTAATTTTTTAACTTATTTTGACTTTTGTGTATTTCAGTATCAGACATGCAAGTGTAACAAACTGCAATAAATGTAATTTTTACACTGAAATAAGCATTAGTTTGTGTTTTTCGAATCAATGAGGAGATGTAAATATGATGATGTTGGAGGATTTTGGCGGTGAGGGAAGGGACTGGGGGAACATCTCCAGCCGTGCCCAGCAGAGCCCCCAGCTGCAGCCAGGCTGGGCAAGGAGACGGCAGATTTGGGATGGCAGCAGAGCCACACGTTGGGCACTAACTCGCTGCAAAGGCCTGCTGAGAAAACGTGACTGCCCTGAGCGTGGAACTGCAACCAGGAGCCACCCGGGGAGGAGAAATCATCCACAATGAAAAAAGAGAAAATGTGGCAAAACAGATGTGAGGATACTGGGGGAGCCTGATAAAATGCTCTAAATCACCACTGTCTAGGTACGTCGTCAGCAAAAAAAATTTGTTAAAAATCGAACTCGTTCCATAAAAGATAGATTGCACTTTCCCCTTCACTTACCTTGCTGTGTAAGTGGAAGATGTTCTTATTACTGAGAATTTTTGCCCTTCAGCACCTCCCTCCCTCACATTAAAGAAAAGATTACATGCTACAAGTTGTCACCTTAAATGAAAGCAGCCCTGGCCTCATGACAGCGTTTGCAAAGTCCTCCCTCCTCCTGCCCCCACATGTCCCAAACTGAACCATCCCCTTGCTGTCCCAGCAGTGCCTGAGGTGAGTGAGGGCTCCAGGAACTCAGGAGGGTGCAGTGCCACCACAGGTGGGAAGGGTTTGCAAAGCTTCCTAAGTATCAGTGAACTCTGGATTTGCCAGTGTTCCCCTGGAATATTGTTCTGCTCATGAATGATCTGGGAGGACGCTGTGCCTCCAGCTCACTCAAGTACAGTTTGTTTTTTTCATGGCTTGAATAGAGGAAAACGAAAATTGTAATTTTTAGAGTGAAATTTGGGGTTTCGTGCAGCTGGGTTTGCTCCACGATTTGCTGTGGAAAGTAGAGTAAAAGCTTTAAATTCCCAACAGAAGCTGACTACCGGCCCACTGAGAGACTTGAATGAGGCCCAGGTGTGCTTGCTGCACGCTGGTCCAAGGGAAAAGTTGGAAAAAATCCCCTTTTATTGCAGATTGAGCCTCTGTGTACTGCTGTCTGAAGGGCTGTCTGTGGTAAAACATGGTAATCCAGCCAGAAACTGAGGATATGTGAGTTCTGACAGCAACCTGCTTCTCCAGAGCGAGGGACAGGGCCAGCCCGAAAGCCTGAAAGGTGTTCTTGGTACTGGGGAAGGCCAGGCTGTCCTTGAGCAGGGATGGCCTTCAAAGGGGCCTTCACTCCTTGTGCTGCTGGCTAAGGGCAGCTGCTGGCCTCCCACAAAACGCTCCTTTTGTCCAGCTCTTCGAAATGTTCCAGCCAGCATCAATTCCTGCTGCTCACAGCAGCCCCTTTCCAAGCAGGAGGAATTTGGTGCAGGCAGCCTGACTGCTGAGTGGCAGGAGAAGAAAATACTCAGCTGAGTGTTATCAACTCTCTGTCAGAAGCTGCATCCTCGGTCCCTTATCTCTTCCAGTTGTCTCAGGCGTGGAGGAAGTAGCAGGAAATCACAGGTCCTGGAAGGGAAAGCAAAGGAGCAAAGGCAGTAGCCGGTCCCTGGGGCCTTGGGAGCAGTGAGAGCGAACGAAAACAGGACCATGGCTGGGTTGTGGAGTTGAGAGTGACCAACCCAGCAAGCTCTGCATGAGACTGGAGCCATCTGTGAATATGAGCATGGAAATCTGACCTTGTAGAACAGAGAAAAGGTGTCCTTGGGTATTTGCCAAAGCTTGGATGGGGGCTGAGCCACCTGGGCTAGTGGAATGTGTCCCTGCCCATGGCAGAGGGGCTGGATCTAGAGGGTCTCTAAGGTCCCTTCCAACTCAAGCCCTTCTGTGAGTCTGTGAATTACAAACCCATGATGACAAAGAGAACACAACAAACCTGGGGCCCCTGCTACGTTACTGGAGGTTGCTGTAGTCCCTTGTGTCACCTGGAGACTGGTTTGTATTTGGAGAGATTTTCATGGTCCTACAGTATTTATGTGTGACTTTCCCCGGTTCAGAGCGACAACAGATGCCAGAACAGGCTGTTTGCAAGCACAGAATTGGTTCAGCTGCCTGTGAACCTGATGGGAGAAGTGTGTTTGTGTCATCGCAGTGTTTACCCTGTACAGGTGATACTTGCTTTTCATTCTGAATATGCAATTTTCACGCACAATGCTTGTAGATGCATAAATACCGGCTTTAAATCCGAATTCCCTCTTCACACAAGGATGTGTAATCCATCAGAAATATTTAACAGGAGCCACATTAGCTTTGGGCCTGATGGTATGGGCTGTTCAAAGTGTGTGATGAGTAATGGTAGCTCTAACAAATACCACTCTTGTTAATTCGGGTTTGGCCTTTATCAACCCTTTGGGATAGAAATCACGTATTTACAGCAGAGACTGAATGAAATTCCTTAATACAGACGAGAATTGTGCAATTCGGGCAGGTTAAAGGGGGACTCTTCTGTCATTGTGAAAAGACAATCCAGATAACCTGTTTGCTGTACATCTTGGAGGAGGCTTTGCAGTTAAGAACAAAAAGGAATAAACCATTTCTCTTAAGAAGTATCTTGAAAGAGCTTTTTGTATTACCAGAGGCAGCAACTCTGATATTGACCTCCACAATTATAAATGCACAACAACCACTCACGTGACTTAATCTGGCCACATGACTTCATTCAGAGCTGCAATTCCAAAATCTCATCAAATACATTGCTACACTGTAAACAATGAAGGAGAGCAGAAACATCAACATTTCTCATCAGCCTTTTGGGTTGGAAAGGACATTTAATTTATGTTCCCTCAGCTGTCAGCCTAAATTCTGCTGTGCAAACCTTAGGTCTATGGTGCACCTTATGTACTTCTTTAGCATCAACTTAGGTGCAAACGTGGTGTAAAACCCTCCACACATCACACTGATTTCGAGGGACGGAACTTCACTCTTCCAGCACAGAATTTACTTTAGGTGCTCCTGCCAGTCCCTCTGCATTACAAAAGCTGCAAGTCACTTCCTCAGCGGAGGCAAAATCAGTGCCTTGCTCTCTGTGGTAGGAGAGGTTTACTTCTGTCCTGAGAGACAACAGGGAAGCAAATTTGTTTCTATTATACCATTACATCTATGTCTCTGGGTTGAGAGAAAAAGGAAAATGTTAATTTAAGAAGGAATTTTTGCCGGGCTTTTATGACATGAGGACAAACTGTGGTCTGCTGGCAAGAGCAACACTGTCCCCATGTTGTGTAATGTATTTGAACCCTAATAGTGTGCCCCAGCCAAAACCACCCTTAGTTATTCTTATCAGAGCCCTCAGGTATCCATCAAGTAATGGGTTCCATGTGTACAGGAGCTGAGCACGTGGACAAGACAGAGGGACCAATCAAGTAATAAGTTCCACGTGTACGGCAGCTGTAAAAAGCAGAGTTTTATGTGAACAATGAAGTGGCTTCTGCGAAATCACATTGATTCGTTGTTCAGAAGCCCCGAGCTCCCGCACCTGTGTGTATAAAGCTCCCTGAAGGATGAACAGACTGTTGTCACAGAGGTCACATCTGCAGGATGAAAACCCACCGTGCCATTAATTTGATGCAAACTAAGCACAAGTGGCACAGCTCTTCATCCTCAGCACGGACTTGCCATTGCGGAGGGACAACGTCAGCTGGGACGAGACCGAAAGGAAGCCGTCTGTCAAACTGCCCAACCACAGATGGTGAAAGAGCTCTGAACCTTTCTAGGGATGACAGGATGGTGCCAGTTGTGGATCTGTAAGTACGGACTTCTGGGAAGACCTTTATAGAATATGCTGAAAAATGAGAGTAAACACTCGGTCTGGACTGGAGAGACCAAAAGACCATTGACCCAGCTTGAACAGGAACTGACGAGGGCAGCGGCGCTAGGCCTTCCAGGTGTGACAAAGCCCTTCTGGTTGTTTTCCCATGAACGCCAAGGCACAGCCCCAGGGGTACTGGCCCAACAAACAGGGCCCTAGCGGAGGGCAGCAGCCTACTTCTCAAAACAACTGGGTGACGTGAGCCAAGGTTGGCCTTCGGGGCGCCTCCGGGCTGTTGCTGCTGTGGTGCTCAACATACAGGAAGCCCGAAAGTTCACACTGGGACAGAACGTGACCATCTTTGTCTCACATACGGTATCGGCTGTACTGGAGCAGAAAGGGGGGCACTGGCTGTCTCCCTCTCGGTTCCTTAAGTACCAAGCCATAGTAGTGGAGCAATACGACGTGAGCATCATCACAGCTAACACTGTGAACCCAGCTTCTTTTCTCAGTGAAACATCCGCAACCTGGGATCCCGTGGTACACGACTGTTTAGAGACTGTGGAGACCATTTATTGCAGCCGGCCAGACCTGAAAGAAGCACCTTTAGAAGAGGCTGAGGGAACATGGTACACTGACGGAAGCAGCTTTGTCAGAAACGGAACCCGGAAAGCAGGATATGCAATCACCACTACTGAAAAGGTGATCGAAGCCCAACCCCCTCCAGCAGGAACTTCAGCTCCAAAGGCAGAGATCATGGCTTTGATCCGTGCACTGGAACTGGCAGAAGGAAAAATCATCAACATCTGGACTGATTCAAGATATGCATTTGGCGTGGTGCACGCCCATGGAGCCGTATGGAAAGAGAGGGGACTTTTAACATCACACGGAAAACAAATTAGGCACGCAAAGGAAATCCTACGACTCCTGGACGCCGTCAGCCTACCCACACAAGTGGCAATCAAGCATTGTAAGGGACACCAAAAAGGTAACACGGAACTGGAGATGGGAAACCGACTGGCACACTTAGAGGCCACAAAGGCGGCAGAAAAAGCGCAGGTACAGGCATCGGCCCTGATAGCAGACGGTAAGCCCATCACCTGGGACACTAATATACCCTATTCAAAAGAAGATCTTAACTTATGCAGGATTTCAATGCTCAGTTAAAAGACAATTTTTATGTTATCCCTAGTGGACAAACTGCAGTGCCTAGTAGAATACTGTGGAAAATAGTACAAGAAGAACATACCAGGACTCACTGGGGAGCAGATGCCTTGTATACTGACCTAACCAGAAAAACAGTAGGAAAACATTGATGCACTACAGTACTGCAGGTCGCTACACAACACGAAGTGTGCGTGCGGAATAACCCGCAGGCCACTAACAGGGGCCAGTTGGGAGCTATAGGAAAAGCTACACTCCCAGGGCAACAGTGGCAAATGGAATTGCCCAGAAAAGGGGGGTACCGATACCTTTTGGTACTAACAGAGACTTTTGGCTGGCCAGAAGCCTTCCCGTGTCGAACCAATAAAGCGAGGGAAGTCACTAAAGTTTTACTAAATCAACTCATTCCCCGGGTTGGGGCACCTGCGACCATATCCTCTGATAGAGGATCACACTTTTGTGCTGTCGTAGTCCAAGAAATCCGTAAAATACTTGGCAGAGACTGGCAACTACACAGCCCTTATAGGCCACAAGCAAGTGGCCACGTAGAGAAAATGAATCACTTGATCAAACAACAGCTGACTAAAATATGCCAAGAAACTAATTTACATTGGCATCAAGCTTCGCCCCTTGCTTTATTGAGGACAAGAACTAAACCACAACACAGAGAAGGACTCAGTCCATTTGAAAGGTCGTATGGGAGACCATACCAGACTCAATATTGTGGTGAAGACCCTCACCAAATGGCAGAAGAACATTTAACAGATTATCCAATCTTGCTGGGAAAACATACTGATCCAATATCTAAAAGAGTGGCCGGGACCAGGGCAAGAGGCCTGGATTGACCCATACACCCTCATAAACCTGGAGACGGAATTTTTGTTAAATCCTTTGCAGGAAATCCCCTGGAGGAGAAATGGCAAGGACCCTTCCAGGTCCTTTTAAGCACCTTTATAGCTGTACAAATCCGTGAACGACCCTCCTGGATCCATTACTCCAGGATTAAGAAAGCACCCGAAGGACAATGGCAGGCGGAACCAGTAGGACCAACATCCTTGAGGTTAAAGCGCTGCTGCTGCTAATTGCAGGGACAAATGGACAGAACTGGAAATGTGATGAGCACACACAATTAGAACATGGGAAATCACAGCCGACACGGAATGATTGGGAAAAATACGGATATGATGGACACTCAGGCCTAAATAACATGGACTGGCGGGGACGGGTTTTTGAGAAAATTCCTATTGTGTTAATGGTAGGTGAAACAAAAAAGTGAAAAAGGTGAGTGAGAAGGTAAAGAACAGATTGAAATTCCATTTCAAATACCAGAGTGAATCAGTAACAACAGGATGTAACTTTAAGCCCAGGGAACTGCTTTATCCAGTAGCCCTAACATCACTTCATATCTTAGATGCCACAAACAAGACCCACTGCTTATCTTTTGTAACCTGTATGCACGAAGAAACACGTATTTATGATTTTACTTTCACCCATGATGGAATTCTATATTGTACAGGATATACAAAGGAAGACAGGCAGCGGAGACAAGCCCATAGGAGTGTCACCTTACTCCTGAAAGAATCACAAGCCTCCCAATCCCCAATAACACGATCCCCTGATAAAATGAGTAAGAAACCCACAGCAAATGATCCTGTGGGGACAATCTGGCACTATAAAACCTCAAAAGACTCACATCCTCCCCTATTTATAAATCCTTCTTTTGCCTTTAGTTTTCATAGGGAACCCCTACAGGGTTCTGGCGATTCAGGACCATCAGGGACAATCCCCCCGGATGAAGGAGAAAACGTAATATCTCTGTTTGGAGTACTCAAGCCAAAAGAGATAACAGAAGGGGGAGGGAACAATGACATCCAGAAGGAGATCAGAACAGAATCAGGAGCACCAAATAACTACATTCTATATACCACTGAATCCGGCAGTAATTGTAGCCTGCATATTTCCAACAACTGGTCTCGCCTCTGGATTTACAAGCACAGACATAAAAATTGAAGGCGCACGTGATGCTACTAAATGTAGCATCTTTTCGTGTTCCGAAAACATTTGCATACAAACCACAACAATTTCCCAACCCACAAGAATCTCCTGTACTGGGTATGTGCTGAGAGCAGCGGATTCGAGTTCCTCGTACCAAAAAACCTCTCGCGCTTGGTTACTTGAGGAAATAAAACCCGCTGCCACACATATTCCCACCACAAGTACTGCAACGAAACCACCACAGTGTGCAGTTAGAAAGCACAGCCAAACTTTTGTTGGACCACATGTAATAAAACAATCCAATGAACAAAAGTTATTGTGGAACCCCCAACACTCCTTAAAGAGTATCCAAACCCTTAAAGAGGGTTCAAGCTGAAATTCAAACAGATGTATCAACAGTAAAACCGGAATGCGCCCCTTTTATTAACGTTGCTCTGCGGGGGTGGAAAACTTGGTTAAGTCCTCAAGGCAAATCAAAGAGACAAAAGAGAGACAGGAGTGGGTGGTTCGGATCACGACTGGGAATGCTAAACTCCATTGATCAAGAGGTGCTTCTCAATAAAACTAGCACTATAACCTCAGAATTACGTCCAATAGACACTCCCTTACAATCCTCTTTGCTCACATTAGCAGATACTCAGCATTCGGCCGCAAACTTACTGCATAAATTAGAAGAAATAATGAAACAAAATTTTACTAACATAGCAACAGCCTCAGGAACAGTTCAGAATAATATGTCTGTAGCCTTGGGATGCGTCCAAGCACAGCAATGGGTGCAAGCAGCGGTATCTGGTGTAATTAGAGAAGGAAGATCAGGTATGTTGCCATATGAACTGCGAGAAATAACTGTAAAAAATGTTACTAAATTTGAAAAACAATACCAGTCATGGTGGAAACTAGTCAATTTCACTTAGGAGCCACATAGTGAAAACATTACAGCTTATGTTCTAACCATACAAAATGCTTCTGTCACCAGCAGTTTTCCTGTCGCTGCTCTGGGAGCCGAACGTAACGGAACCATAACCAGGCCGACAGGACACAATGTCTGGGGAAAATACAACAACAAACCTAAAAACTGGCAAACTGTAAGTACCGAAGGGTGCATTCCCCATAATCGCTTGGGATTTATTTGTGAAAATGCAGTGCTGGAGACGGAAGATTCGTGCTTGGACACACAAGATAGCACAGCTACCTTTGAGATGTTCCCTTCTGGGAAAAGTAAGTCCCAGGCTTATTATGTAGGAAAGGGGTGTGCGTGTGTTCCAACTAATTGCCCAGATGTAATTACAGATGACTGTGTTGAACCAACTAATCACACCAATTTTTGTGTTTGCAATTTTACAAGGATAGTAGGATGTGACTTTAATTACAGCACCCCTATTACCACCCACCAACTTGTGCAGGACGAGTATACATCCTACCATAAAATCCCAACTGGAAAAATCAGAACGGATAATAACATCTTAAAACAAATGCTGCAACACCCAGACCTGGACGCTACGGCAAAACGTGATAAGGAAACCGGTCAGCGAGCAACGCCAGCTGTCAAACATGACCTGGAACGAATCAAGGGAATAGTGGATTCCATTGGAAAAACAGGAGAATACCATTGGTGGGACATTTTTCTCGGGTGGACTCAATCACCCACAACGACCCAGCTGTTTAATTTCTCAATCCACCCAATTTCCATTTGGTCACTAACAGCCATAGCCCTCACGGCCGTAAACATGTGGATGTGGTGTGAAATACGGCCCTTAACATCACAAGTGTGGATAACATCACAACCTGCAAAAGAATTTGCAAAAGTTACAGAAAGAAGGGGCGATTTGGTACACAGGACTCCTTTAAACACAGGACTCCTTTAACATATGAAACACAGAATTCTTTTAGCATAGGTGCTTCAGTATAAAGTATACATTAATAAAATGTGCCGGTTTGGCCAAAATCTAGTAATATATCCTCTGAGAGGAAACCAGGTTACAACCACCCTTTCCCCCACAGGGTTCGGGGAAAAAAGATATTTTCCTCGAAGGAAAGTGAATGAGATAAGTACTATTTATTTAACAAACACACAGGAAAAGGATAATAATGCTAAATAATGAAATGAAATCTCTCGCTATAGAGAGAAACCTGGGAAGATTTCAGAGTCCTTCTGTAGGTGTGGTCTCTCTCCTCCTCGGAGCTGGGTCGGCGAGGGCCCACCCCCCGGGCCTCGGGGAAAAATTCTCCCGATGTGTTCTGATGTTGTTGAACAGTCCAGAAGAGAAGAAGGGAAAAACCAAAGTCCCAGGAAACAAAATTCAGCTTTGCGTCTCACACTGGGAAGAGAAGAAAAAAAACCGAAACCGCTGGCTGAAGAAAGCAAGCAGGGTGCTCCCTCCTGCTCCTGCAGCCAGAGAACGCAGAGGAGTGTAATCTCCGTGTCCTTGAGAAACTGTTTTGAAAAGTTCATTTGGTTTTTTTTTTTCCAAGCTCTTTTAAAGGCACAGAAAAGGCACAAAATTACTTTTTGGGCATAGAGCATGATAGGGGATACACATAATAGAGTCACCCCAAGACAGACGGCTGTTGGCTGCTGTGCTCGACTGCAACTGCTTTTGAGAGACAAGAAGCCTGGCCCTGGAAAGGGGCTGTATTGGTAAATGAATGAGATGCTATACCCAACGCTAAGTGCTCTTGAAAACAACAGACCCCGGTGGACTAGGCTGACAGGGGAAAGGAATGTGAGCTAATGGGTTTGGCTCACCGCTTGTCTGCAGAACAGGGGCCTGACCCCGATGGGCTGAGCGAAAAGGAGGAAGACGCACGCTAACTGCCGCGTTAATGACAAGCACAGGAACTGGCACAAAAGAGTAAAACTAGGAAAAAATAGGAACGTAATCAGTACACTATTATAAATGAAGTATAACTAATATAGCAACAAAGTGTGCAACAGTACAATTAAGTGTGTATTAGCAAAATAGACACAATAAATGCATTAAGAATAGTGTGCTTGTTGGTAACCCTAAGGTAAGGAAACTGAAGTCATGTAAGACCTCCTAGGACTGTAACACCGGATAAGTGACCAAAGCAAGGGCGTATGACAAACTCGTAAACGTAGAATGACAAATTTATAAACCTCGGTAAGACGACCATGTACGACACGCATATGGAGGAGTTAACCCCAGCGTGCTCCCAGCTTGGCCAATAAAGCTTACATTCCCGTCCCGTGGAGTCGATTCCTTTGAATCAACCCAGGCACGGCACGCAGCGTGGGGACAGAGCCCGGCACTGCTCCCAGCGCCCTCGCCAGAGGCTCCCCTGCCGTGCCGTGCCCGGGCAGCGCCCCGGGAGCCGCCCCGCCCGCGCTGTGCCCGCAGCCCCGGCTTTGTGGCGCTCGTCCCCGCCGAGTCCGGCCCGCGCCGGGGCCGCGCTGGGCGCGCGCGGGGCCGAGCGCAGCGCCCCCCTCAGGCCGCGCGGCGCCGGCGCAGCCGCGGCCGTTGCGCTGCGGCCGTTGCGGGGCCAGTGGGCGAGAGGCGCGATGGCGGAGCTGCCGCTGCCCGTGGGGCTCGATGCCCGCACCTTCCCCGCCAAGCTGTGGCGCCTGGCGAACAGCCCCCGCGTCCGCTCCGTGCGCTGGGACAGCCTGGCCCAGGGGCTGCTCATTGACCGCGCCCTCTTTGAGCAGGAGCTGCTCAGCCCGGCCGGCGCCCACGGGCCGGCCCCGCACACCTTTAGAGCCACGCGGTTCCGCAGCTTCCAGCGCCAGCTGAACCGCTACGGCTTTTACAAGGTGCCGGGCCGGGGCGGCGCGGCTGTGCCGGGCGATGCCGGGGCCTGGCTCCACTACAGGAACCCCTGGTTTCGCCGCGACCGCCCCCACCTCCTGCTGCGCATCCAGCGCCGGAGCGCGGCCAACAAGAACCGGCTGCCGGCCGGGGCCGAGAGGCGCAGGCGCTCGCCCTGCGGCTTCCAGCAGCCCCCCGGGCAGCGGCCGCGGGCGGCGGGGCCGGAGGGGCGCAGGCGCTTCCAGGCGCTCCCTCGGGAGCGGCCGCCGCTGCCGGCCGGGCGCCCGCCCAGCGGCTTCCTGCTGCTGCACAGGGAGCGAACGCTGCCGGACGGGCGGGAGCTGCGCAGCCGCCGGCCCGGCCGCTTCCAGCAGCCCCCCAGGGAGCGGCCGCTCCTGGCCAGGCGCCCGCCCTGTGGCTTCCACCTCCTGCACAGGGACCGGCCGCAGCCGGCCCGGCTGGAGGGGCCCAGCCGCTTCCAGCAGCTCTACGGGGAGCGGCCGCTGCCTGCCCAGCGGGAGCTGCTCAGGATGCCGCCCTGCGAGTTCCTCGGCCTCTACGGGGAGCCGCTGCTGCCGCTCGGGCGGGAGGGGCTGAGCCGCTTCCAGCAGCTCTACGGGCTGCAGCCGCCGCCGGCCGGGCTCCCGCCCTGCGCCTTCCCGCAGCTCCCCCCGGAGCGGCCGCCTCCGGCCGGGCGGGAGGTGCTCAGGATGCCGCCCTGCAGCTCCCAGCGGCTCCAAGCGGAGCAGCAGTCCCCAGCCTGCAAGCCATCAGGTAGGAAAAGAGTTCTACCCTTGCTTTCCCAAAAGGTCATGAAAAGTGACCGTTTGAAGTATTTTCCCCCAACGCTCTGTCATTCTCAGACAGAAATTGTCGAACCTACTAGGAAGGGGGCCCTGGAAAACCAAAAGAATCTGTGTCTGGTTTTCCTGTGTGCTTCCTGTGATGTTTGCTGCAAGGCAGCAATAGAGCTCTGCATCCCAAAGCCACATTCTGGAGCCTGACCAATGTGTTTGGATTCCTGCAGCCACCCCGGGCAGTTCAGCCCCCAGTGCTCCACCTGGCAGTGCTGCTCGTGCAGCATGGACGGCCTCCAGCGGGGCACGGAATGCACGTGGGGAAGAGAAATTGCCTCCAGTGGATCTGGGCCTTCAGGTGGAGGCAATGATTCGGGAGATCAGGAGATCGGTGGCTGAAAGGTCTCCCTTTGCTCAGGTAACCCCAGTGGATGGGAATGAAAGGGGTTGCACTGAGAGCTTTTGAACGTTGTTGCAAAGGTTTCTTTAGTTGAATCGATTTCATGGTTATTTAGTTATTGAATTCTTGTTGGTCAAGCAAGATTGGTTTGTCTCCAAGGTCATTTTGTAAAAGCTTCAGTTGCACCTTTCACACGAATCCTGAGTTTAAAACACTTGTCATGTGAACCGTGTGGGCAGCGTTCCCCTCCTGTTACACCTCCTTTGGGAGTGGAGAAGAAGAGTTATCATATCCCCAATGTGATTCCAAGAAAATTTGGAGTGATCTTTAGGTTTCTTTCTGTTTTTCTTTCAAGGGGAATATTAATGTTACACTCGAGTCTTCAGGAGGGGAGGCTGGGAACAGGGCTGCAGCAGAGGGAGCTTCGCCTGGCACAGAGAGCTGCAGGAACAGTTCCCCGGAGCCCGAGGAGCCTGGTAAGGAGAGAGCCCACACTGGTTTAGAGAGGTCTGGGATGGCTGCTCTGAGCCTGCCTCTGCCAGGAAGGGAGATGAGAAGAGTTGAGTTCTTGTCTGCAGGGTTGGTGCTTCCTGGTGCCTTTAGTTCAAATCCTGCCCTGGCACAGCCTCCCCGAGCCCTGCCCTCGCCGCTTCTCCAGAGGCACTGACACCGAGTGCTCTGCTGTGGCCAGAGAGCAGTGAATAAACCTGACCCTGTGGGAGTTGTGTCACCATCCCAGGTGTCCCAATGTGGTTCGTAACTCAGCTCACAGCAGCCTTCAGCTTCAGGCATTTCAGTGAGGACTGAGGTGTCTCTGTCAGCACAGAGAAAGAACAAGGCTGGGCTTCTTTGTGGGAGCTGGGACTGGCTGTGTTTCAAGCTCTCGTGGGTGCCATTTGCACTGCAAGTGCAGTGACTTTATCGGGATACTTCAAACCTTTGGAGGTTTTGAAAACTTGAAAGGATCCCTGTTCTTTAAAGAGCAGCCTTCAAATTCCTAAGTGAGAGTCTGCCTTTCAGGTCACCTTTAACAGTCCCTGATAGGAGGACAATTGCTGCCCAAGGGAAACGTGCACAAGGGCCAATATTGACTCAGTGTTCCCTTTGTTTCCCAGATTCCATCTGATTGACTTCTCCAGGAGGGCTGCCCTGCGTAGGATGAAGAGACAGAGGGAGAGCCTGTGACCATCAGGCAGGTGAATCCCTCTGTCTCTGGTTCCACTTCTACATGTGTTGAGTTATATTTATGTATCTATGTAGTTATATGTATAGATTTATACAGTAGTATTTCTATGTCTATATAGTTGTAGCTATAGATTAGAATAGTTAAATTACATATGTAGTTGTAGATGTATATAGTTATTTTTAATATATTAGTTGTATTCATGTGTAGATACATTTATAGATGTATATAGTTATAAACAGGCATAGTTATATTTGGATACCTATAGGTATATGGAGGTTTAGATAGATAGATAGATATATGTATAAGTATAGGCTGCTTTTTAACCTCTTTCCCTGCTCTGCTTCCTCTCTCACCTCTTGCTTTTGCCCCTGTGCCCCCTCTGTCCCCTCTTGCTGTGCTGGGTCCGAGCTGGCGGCCGGGCCGGGTGGAGCAGCAGTGGCAGCCCCGGGTGTCCCTGGAGCGGTGGGAGCTGCCGGTGGCCCCAGGCACTGTGCCCTGAGGAGCTGCTGGAGGACGGTGAGGCACAGGGGGCTGGGGAGAGGTGACACTGAAGGGACGGTGATGTTGAGGTGCTGGTGGGGCTGAGGGGTGTGGGGGAGCAGAGGGGGATGGTGGGGATTGAAGGGACTGGGAGAGCTGAAGGGAATGGTGGAGCAGAGAGGTGAGGAGGAGCTGCTGGGGATGGTGGGGACTGAGGGGACAGGGAAGTGGCACAGGCTGAGGGGGGTGTTAGGACTGAGGGAACTGGGAGGACTGAGGGGGGTGACAGGAACTGAGGGCTCTGGAGGGAGCTGAGGGGAACAGTGGGGCTGAGGGAACTGGGAAAATTGGGGAGTGAATGGTGGGACTGAGGGGTAGAAGTCCCACGAGGGAAGTGGCACAGGCTGAGGGGGGTGGCAGGTCCAAGGGGACTCGATGGGTCTGAAGGGACTGAGGGGCGGTGAGAGGAATTTGAGGGTCTGCAGGAACTGGCAGGACTGGGGGTTTGGTGAGGGGATGGTGGGGCTGAGGGGATGGAGGGGGCCAGCAGGGAGCACAGAGGGTCCGGGCCTGCGGCTCTGCCAGCCCTTGGAACCAATTCCAGAGCCTCCCCTTTTGCCACAGCTGCCATGAAGTCCTTGAGAACATCCAGAGACTGATGAGAACCAGCAGGGAGAAGGTGAAGGCCGCCAGCGAGAGCAGTGAACGGGGACCTGGTGCTGCCGCCCGAGAGCCTGGGTGAGGCCCCAGGGCCGGTGGGGCAGGGTGGGCGTGAGGGTGGCGTGGGCTTTGGCCGTGGGCACTGCCCGGCTCGGCAGGAGCGGGCCCTGCCCGTGCTGGGGCCGCTCAGCGCGGCTGCCCCGGGCGGCACAGGGGCTGTCCTTGGGCAAGGCAGCTGTGCCGGCAGGGCCCGGGAGCTGTGCCGGCTGTGCCGGGCTGCCGGGGGCTGCGGGACAGTCCCGCCGGGGCTGCGCTCGCCACAGCCTGGCCCGCTCGGCCTGGTTTTTCTTTCTGACCCTCCTGGGGAGGCTCTGAGATTTTCTCTTCCCTGGTGGAAGTGCAGGTGCTGCCAAGGGAAACGCCCTGATCCTGACTCAGTGTTCCCTTTGCTTCCCAGGTGTCCCATCTGCTGTCCCCGTCCAGGAGAGCTGCTCTGCACGGGAGGAAACGACAGAGGGAGAGCCTGGGAACATCGGCGCCTGCAATCCCTCTGCATATATTTATAGATTTATGTCATTATAGAAGTACATTGATGTTTAGATAGGTAGATTGATATTTGTATAGGTATATTTATATTTGTATATATATTTTTATATTTATGTTAGTATTTAGGTATATTTTTATTGTATATACATTTGTATAGCTGTGTCATTACACCGATGTAGTTACAGGCATACGGATATTTAGAACAGTGTCTTGATACTTGTGTATTTGAATACAGGGGGGATATCTATATATGTATTATATGTATTGAATATATAATTATATTTATGTCTGTATATTGTGATTTCAACGTATACAGCTATTTTTAAATATGTATAGAGTTTTACAGATATGTAATTATGTGTATTTAGGTCTAGGTGTAGGGTTATTTAGATAGGTATATTGGTGTTTTGTATTTTTAATCAGACTGTATGGTTGTAACAGTCTGTAATAAATTAGTTCTGTTAAACCTTAAATGATATTTGTATATTAATTGATACTGGGGTTGTAGCAATTTGTAATAAATTTAATTTTTTAACTTATTATGATTTTTGTGTATTTCTGTATCAGACATGGAAGTGTAACAATCTGCAATAAATGTAATTTTTACACTGAAATAAGCGTTAGTTTGTGTTTTTCGAATCAATGAGGAGATGTAAATATGATGATGTTGGAGGATTTTGGCGGTGAGGGAAGGGACTGGGGGAACATCTCCAGCCGTGCCCAGCAGAGCCCCCAGCTGCAGCCAGGCTGGGCAAGGAGATGGCAGATTTGGGATGGCAGCAGAGCCACACGTTGGGCACTAACTCGCTGCAAAGGCCTGCTGAGAAAATGTGACTCCCCTGAGCGTGGAACGGCAACCAGGAGCCACCCGGGGAGGAGAAATCATCCACAATGAAAAAAGAGAAAATGTGGCAAAACAGATGTGAGGATACTGGGGGAGCCTGATAAAATGCTCTGAATCACCACTGTCTAGGTACGTCTTCAGCAAAAAAAATTTGTTAAAAATCGAACTCGTTCCATAAAAGATAGATTGCACTTTCCCCTTCACTTACCTTGCTGTGTAAGTGGAAGATGTTCTTATTACTGAGAATTTTTGCCCTTCAGCACCTCCCTCACTCACATTAAAGAAAAGATTACGTGCTACAAGTTGTCACCTTAAATGAAAGCAGCCCTGGCCTCATGACAGCGTTTGCAAAGTCCTCCCTCCTCCTGCCCCCACATGTCCCAAACTGAACCATCCCCTTGCTGTCCCAGCAGTGCCTGAGGTGAGTGAGGGCTCCAGGAACTCAGGAGGGTGCAGTGCCACCACAGGTGGGAAGGGTTTGCAAAGCTTCCTAAGTATCAGTGAACTCTGGATTTGCCAGTGCTCCCCTGGAATATTGTTCTGCTCATGAATGATCTGGGAGGACGCTGTGCCTCCAGCTCACTCAAGTACAGTTTGTTTTCTTCATGGCTTGAATAGAGGAAAACGAAAATTGTAATTTTTAGAGTGAAATCTGGGTTTTGGTGCAGCTGGGTTTGCTCCACGATTTGCTGTGGAAAGTAGAGTAAAAGCTTTAAATTCCCAAGAGAAGCTGACTACCGGCCCACTGAGAGACTTGAATGAAGCCCAGGTGTGCTTGCTGCATGCTGGTCCAAGGGAAAAGTTGGAAAAAATCCCCTTTTATTGCAGATTGAGCCTCTGTGTACTGCTGTCTGAAGGGCTGTCTGTGGTAAAACATGGTAATCCAGCCAGAAACTGAGGATATGTGAGTTCTGACAGCAACCTGCTTCTCCAGAGCGAGGGACAGGGCCAGCCCGAAAGCCTGAAAGGTGTTCTTGGTACTGGGGAAGGCCAGGCTGTCCTTGAGCAGGGATGGCCTTCAAAGGGGCCTTCACTCCTTGTGCTGCTGGCTAAGGGCAGCTGCTGGCCTCCCACAAAACGCTCCTTTTGTCCAGCTCTTCGAAATGTTCCAGCCAGCATCAATTCCTGCTGCTCACAGCAGCCCCTTTCCAAGCAGGAGGAATTTTGTGCAGGCAGCCTGACTGCTGAGTGGCAGGAGAAGAAAATACTCAGCTGAGTGTTATCAATTCTCTGTCAGAAGCTGCATCCTCAGTCCCTTATCTCTTCCAGTTGTCTCAGACGTGGAGGAAGTAGCAGGAAATCACTGGTCCTGGAAGGGAAAGCAAAGGAGCAAAGGCAGTAGCCGGTCCCTGGGGCCTTGGGAGCAGTGAGAACGAACGAAAACAGGACCATGGCTGGGTTGTGGAGTTGAGAGTGACCAACCCAGCAAGCTCTGCATGAGACTGGAGCCATCTGTGAATATGAGCATGGAAATCTGACCTTGTAGAACAGAGAAAAGGTGTCCTTGGGTATTTGCCAAAGCTTGGATGGGGGCTGAGCCACCTGGGCTAGTGGAATGTGTCCCTGCCCATGGCAGAGGGGCTGGATCTAGAGGGTCTCTAAGGTCCCTTCCAACTCAAGCCCTTCTGTGAGTCTGTGAATTACAAACCCATGATGACAAAGAGAACACAACAAACCTGGGGCCCCTGCTACGTTACTGGAGGTTGCTGTAGTCCCTTGTGTCACCTGGAGACTGGTTTGTATTTGGAGAGATTTTCATGGTCCTACAGTATTTATGTGTGACTTTCCCCAGCTCAGAGCAACAACAGATGCCAGAACAGGCTGTTTGCAAGCACAGAATTGGTTCAGCTGCCTGTGAACCTGATGGGAGAAGTGTGTTCGTGTCATTGCAGTGTTTACCCTGTACAGGTGATACTTGCTTTTCATTCTGAATATGCAATGTTCATGCACAATGCTTATAGATGCATAAATACTGGCTTTAAATCCGAATTCCCTCTTCACACAAGGATGTGTAATCCATCAGAAATATTTAACAGGAGCCACATTAGCTTTGGGCTTGATGGAGTGGGCTGTTCAATGTGTGTGATGAGTAATGGTAGCTCTAACAAATACCACTCTTGTTAATTTGGGTTTGGCCTTTATCAACCCTTTGGGATAGAAATCACGTATTTACAGCAGAGACTAAATGAAATTCCTTAATACAGACGAGAATTGTGCAATTCGGGCAGATTAAAGGGGGACTCTTCCGTCATTGTGAAAAGACAATCCAGATAACCTGTTTGCTGTACATCTTGGAGGAGGCTTTGCAGTTAAGAACAAAAAGGAAAAAACCATTTCTCTTAAGAAGTATCTTGAAAGAGCTTTTTGTATTACCAGAGGCAGCAACTCTGATATTGACCTCCACAATTATAAATGCACAACAACGACTCACGTGACTTAATCTGGCCACATGACTTCATTCAGAGCTGCAATTCCAAAATCTCATCAAATACATTGCTACACTGTAAACAATGAAGGAGAGCAGAAACATCAACATTTCTCATCAGCCTTTTGGGTTGGAAAGGACATTTAATTTATGTTCCCTCAGCTGTCAGCCTAAATTCTGCTGTGCAAACCTTAGGTCTATGGTGCACCTTATGTACTTCTTTAGCATCAACTTAGGTGCAAACGTGGTGTAAAACCCTCCACACATCACACTGATTTCGAGGGACGGAACTTCACTCTTCCAGCACAGAATTTACTTTAGGTGCTCCTGCCAGTCCCTCTGCATTACAAAAGCTGCAAGTCACTTCCTCAGCGGAGGCAAAATCAGTGCCTTGCTCTGTGGATGTAGTGGGATTTTACACCTGTCCTGACAGACAACAGGGAAGCAAATTTGTTTCTATTATACCATTGCATCTAAGTCTTCGGTTTGAGAGCAAAGGAAAATGTTAATTTAAGAAGGAATTTTTGCCGGGCTTTTATGACATGAGGACAAACTGTGGTCTGCTGGCAAGAGCAACACTGGGCCTGTGGGTATAAAGCTCCCTGAAGGATGAACAGACTGTTGTCACAGAGGTCACATCTGCAGGATGAAAACCCACTGTGCCATTAATTTGATGCAAACTAAGCACAAGTGGCACAGCTCTTCATCCGCAGCACGGACTTGCCATTGCAGAGGTGTTATTACCAGACTCAGCTCTTGCTTACAAGTGTTGTTAAATTGTCAGGCAAATCAGCCACCCCTCCCTCTCTTGTCCTTCTTGGCCTCCGGCTGCCGAGCTGCTGCTGAGAAAGGGAGAGGCAGAGTCCTTCAGGGTAAACAGAGACTTTCCAATAGGTAGAAACTTCCTCGTTTCTTTTGTTTTCCAGCGACATAGAGGGGCTTGTCTTCAATCTCTGTGCCAGCAGAGAAGTTGTGCTTGCCCATCATGCCTAGGATCTGAACAACTTAGATTTTTATTGGTGTAAAACCCAGAGTGACCTGGCCTTCTGCAGGAATACGGAGAGAAGAGTCCAAAGGGATTCCTGGAATGCTGGTAAATAAGACATGAAAAAGTGGTATTAAACATATATAGATAAAAAGGCATAAAAGCTCATAATGCATATAGAATTGATGTAAAGCTAATAAAAAAGAAGTATTTTATTGTAATAAACAGTGAGGTTCGGCAGCTCTGGCTTCACAGTTGTTGTTGGCAGTGCTGTGACAGCCTCTGCCATCCCCCCCCGAGAGAGCATCTGCAGGGGCAGGATGGTGTAGAGATGCCTCTCAGAGAACAGAGAGAACACCTTCAAACAGCATCTGGCAGAGTTAATGAAGGGGTGGTATAATTATATTGAAGGGACAGATTATAAAAACCTCCGTGTGGAAAATAAGAGACAAAAGGAGTGAAGAGGGAAGTGAACGGGGAAATCAGGAAGAGGGAAGGGGGACAGGAGGGAGAGGGAAGGGGAAAGGGGATAGGGAAGGGAAGGGAAAAGAAAGAGGAACGGGAAAGGAAAGGAATAGGGAAAGGAAGGGAAGAAGGGAAAAGGAAAGGGAAAGGGAAAGGGAAAGGGAAAGAAAGAGAGGGAGAGGACCTAGAGTCCTGAAATTCTGATTTTATCTAAGGACATTTTCTGACAACATACATGTTTGCTACAATAAGTAGCACCTTTCCCAACATGCTTTAGCTTTCTAGCTCTTGATATTACTAAACCCAGAGTTTTTAAAAGAATAGGAAAAATAGTAGAAAGTTTTACTTTCAAAGACCAATATCTGCCAACACTGCAGTGCTATGGTAATGGCTTTTGAACATTCACAGGAAACAATCAAAGCATTAAAAGTAAATTAACAGACTCTTAGAAATCCAGCATAAGTTGCACTGTAAGGACATTAAATTAGAGATTCACATTATACTGTGTGTTTTTTAGTCTTGAAAAACAGAGCTTCATACACACTAGTTTCATGCACACATAATAACATAGAGAAATGAGCCAGGCCTTGTCCTGATAAGAATTTGCCTGGCAGCAGCCACCTTTCCTTGTAAGCAAAGATGTGTCAAAGGGCCTTTTTTTCCCCTTTCTCTGTGCAAACTGTTTCATATCAAAAAGGACTAGTCCCATATGTAGTCTTATTTCTTCTTGTCAAGGAACGAGCTCAATTCTCCAGGTAATTGAAAAGGATACAAGATTTTAGAAGTCTGTAAGTTACCAGTGTTTATGAACTGACTCGCAATTCAGTTTTGACTTCTGAACGAATTTTAAAATCTATCTGACGAATAACACAGCCTCACGCTTTCCTAGAGATATTGAAAGGCCAGAACAAGAAAAGAGAAATCTGACTTGTGGTGCTTGCCTGAAAATCATGTTACTGGGAAATCATGGTTATTAGGGAAAGAACAGTTTAAGATACATAGGTCTTTGCCTGGTAACTCTTAGCCCTCTGTGATTACACTTCACCTTTTATAGCTTTGGTGGTTTGTGTTTTGTCTTTTTCTTCCTCCAAACACTGAGAGATCATATATTCTTAGTAAAAACAAGGACTTCTACTCCAATCAAGCAAAGGAAGCTTCTGCAGGGCTTCTTTCCTAGATACCAGATAAAATACTCTGGTGGTCTTATCACAACCCTATTCTCAACTTCTGGCACCAGATTCTACTCAGAGACACAAGACTTCTTTGTAGTCTGAAAGAGGGAACAAATCAAACCTCGCAGCTGTCCTACCTTTAAAACCAGTGTTTCCTCCCCACCAGAAACGCTCTTTTCCTTAAA
>JACSVZ010000014.1:68216240-68230189 GCA_014706295.1 Lycocorax pyrrhopterus obiensis
AGAGGATCACACTTTTGTGCTGTCGTAGTCCAAGAAATCCGTAAAATACTTGGCAGAGACTGGCAACTACACAGCCCTTATAGGCCACAAGCAAGTGGCCACGTAGAGAAAATGAATCACTTGATCAAACAACAGCTGACTAAAATATGCCAAGAAACTAATTTACATTGGCATCAAGCTTCGCCCCTTGCTTTATTGAGGACAAGAACTAAACCACAACACAGAGAAGGACTCAGTCCATTTGAAATGTCGTATGGGAGACCATACCAGACTCAATATTGTGGTGAAGACCCTCACCAAATGGCAGAAGAACATTTAACAGATTATCCAATCTTGCTGGGAAAACATACTGATCCAATATCTAAAAGAGTGGCCGGGACCAGGGCAAGAGGCCTGGATCACCCATACACCCTCATAAACCTGGGACGGAATTTTTGTTAAATCCTTTGCAGGAAATCCCCTGGAGGAGAAATGGCAAGGACCCTTCCAGGTCCTTTTAAGCACCTTTATAGCTGTACAAATCCGTGAACGACCCTCCTGGATCCATTACTCCAGGATTAAGAAAGCACCCGAAGGACAATGGCAGGCGGAACCAGTAGGACCAACATCCTTGAGGTTAAAGCGCTGCTGCTGCTAATTGCAGGGACAAATGGACAGAACTGGAAATGTGATGAGCACACACAATTAGAACATGGGAAATCACAGCCGACACGGAATGATTGGGAAAAATACGGATATGATGGACACTCAGGCCTAAATAACATGGACTGGCGGGACGGGTTTTTGAGAAAATTCCTATTGTGTTAATGGTAGGTGAAACAAAAAAGTGAAAAAGGTGAGTGAGAAGGTAAAGAACAGATTGAAATTCCATTTCAAATACCAGAGTGAATCAGTAACAACAGGATGTAACTTTAAGCCCAGGGAACTGCTTTATCCAGTAGCCCTAACATCACTTCATATCTTAGATGCCACAAACAAGACCCACTGCTTATCTTTTGTAACCTGTATGCACGAAGAAACACGTATTTATGATTTTACTTTCACCCATGATGGAATTCTATATTGTACAGGATATACAAAGGAAGACAGGCAGCGGAGACAAGCCCATAGGAGTGTCACCTTACTCCTGAAAGAATCACAAGCCTCCCAATCCCCAATAACACGATCCCCTGATAAAATGAGTAAGAAACCCACAGCAAATGATCCTGTGGGGACAATCTGGCACTATAAAACCTCAAAAGACTCACATCCTCCCCTATTTATAAATCCTTCTTTTGCCTTTAGTTTTCATAGGGAACCCCTACAGGGTTCTGGCGATTCAGGACCATCAGGGACAATCCCCCGGATGAAGGAGAAAACGTAATATCTCTGTTTGGAGTACTCAAGCCAAAAGAGATAACAGAAGGGGGAGGGAACAATGACATCCAGAAGGAGATCAGAACAGAATCAGGAGCACCAAATACTACATTCTATATACCACTGAATCCGGCAGTAATGTAGCCTGCATATTTCCAACAACTGGTCTCGCCTCTGGATTTACAAGCACAGACATAAAAATTGAAGGCGCACGTGATGCTACTAAATGTAGCATCTTTCGTGTTCCGAAAACATTTGCATACAACCACAACAATTTCCCAACCCACAAGAATCTCCTGTACTGGGTATGTGCTGAGAGCAGCGGATTCGAGTTCCTCGTACCAAAAAACCTCTCGCGCTTGGTTACTTGAGGAAATAAAACCCGCTGCCACACATTTCCCACCACAAGTACTGCAACGAAACCACCACAGTGTGCAGTTAGAAAGCACAAGCCAAACTTTTGTTGGAGCCACATGTAATAAAACAATCCAATGAACAAAGTTATTGTGGAACCCCAACACTCCTTAAAGAGTATCCAAACCCTTAAAGAGGGTTCAAGCTGAAATTCAAACAGATGTATCAACAGTAAAACCGGAATGCGCCCCTTTTATTAACGTTGCTCTGCGGGGGTGGAAAACTTGGTTAAGTCCTCAAGGCAAATCAAAGAGACAAAAGAGAGACAGGAGTGGGTGGTTCGGATCACGACTGGGAATGCTAAACTCCATTGATCAAGAGGTGCTTCTCAATAAAACTAGCACTATAACCTCAGAATTACGTCCAATAGACACTCCCTTACAATCCTCTTTGCTCACATTAGCAGATACTCAGCATTCGGCCGCAAACTTACTGCATAAATTAGAAGAAATAATGAAACAAAATTTTACTAACATAGCAACAGCCTCAGGAACAGTTCAGAATAATATGTCTGTAGCCTTGGGATGCGTCCAAGCACAGCAATGGGTGCAAGCAGCGGTATCTGGTGTAATTAGAGAAGGAAGATCAGGTATGTTGCCATATGAACTGCGAGAAATAACTGTAAAAAATGTTACTAAATTTGAAAAACAATACCAGTCATGGTGGAAACTAGTCAATTTCACTTAGGGAGCCACATAGTGAAAACATTACAGCTTATGTTCTAACCATACAAAATGCTTCTGTCACCAGCAGTTTTCCTGTCGCTGCTCTGGGAGCCGAACGTAACGGAACCATAACCAGGCCGACAGGACACAATGTCTGGGGAAAATACAACAACAAACCTAAAAACTGGCAAACTGTAAGTACCGAAGGGTGCATTCCCCATAATTGCTTGGGATTTATTTGTGAAAATGCAGTGCTGGAGACGGAAGATTCGTGCTTGGACACACAAGATAGCACAGCTACCTTTGAGATGTTCCCTTCTGGGAAAAGTAAGTCCCAGGCTTATTATGTAGGAAAGGGGTGTGCGTGTGTTCCAACTAATTGCCCAGATGTAATTACAGATGACTGTGTTGAACCAACTAATCACACCAATTTTTGTGTTTGCAATTTTACAAGGATAGTAGGATGTGACTTTAATTACAGCACCCCTATTACCACCCACCAACTTGTGCAGGACGAGTATACATCCTACCATAAAATCCCAACTGGGAAAAATCAGACGGATAATAACATCTTAAACAAATGCTGCAACACCCAGACCTGGACGCTACGGCAAAACGTGATAAGGAAACCGGTCAGCGAGCAACGCCAGCTGTCAAACATGACCTGGAACGAATCAAGGGATAGTGGATTCCATTGGAAAAACAGGAGAATACCATTGGTGGGACATTTTTCTCGGGTGGACTCCAATCACCCACAACGACCCAGCTGTTTTAATTTCTCAATCCACCCAATTTCCATTTGGTCACTAACAGCCATAGCCCTCACGGCCGTAAACATGTGGATGTGGTGTGAAATACGGCCCTTAACATCACAAGTGTGGATAACATCACACTGCAAAAGAATTTCGCAAAAGTTACAGAAAGAAGGGGCGATTTGGTACACAGGACTCCTTTAAACACAGGACTCCTTTAACATATGAAACACAGAATTCTTTTAGCATAGGTGCTTCAGTATAAAGTATACATTAATAAAATGTGCCGGTTTTGGCCAAAATCTAGTAATATATCCTCTGAGAGGAAAACCAGGTTACAACCACCCTTTCCCCCACAGGGTTCGGGGAAAAAAGATATTTTCCTCGAAGGAAAGTGAATGAGATAAGTACTATTTATTTAACAAACACACAGGAAAAGGATAAATAATGCTAAATAATGAAAATGAAATCTCTCGCTATAGAGAGAAACCTGGGAAGATTTCAGAGTCCTTCTGTAGGTGTGGTCTCTCTCCTCCTCGGAGCTGGGTCGGCGAGGGCCCACCCCCCGGGCCTCGGGGAAAAATTCTCCCGATGTGTTCTGATGTTGTTGAACAGTCCAGAAGAGAAGAAGGGAAAAACCAAAGTCCCAGGAAACAAAATTCAGCTTTGCGTCTCACACTGGGAAGAGAAGAAAAAAAACCGAAACCGCTGGCTGAAGAAAGCAAGCAGGGTGCTCCCTCCTGCTCCTGCAGCCAGAGAACGCAGAGGAGTGTATCTCCGTGTCCTTGAGAAACTGTTTTGAAAAGTTCATTTGGTTTTTTTTTTCCAAGCTCTTTTAAAGGCACAGAAAAGGCACAAAATTACTTTTTGGGCATAGAGCATGATAGGGGATACACATAATAGAGTCACCCCAAGACAGACGGCTGTTGGCTGCTGTGCTCGACTGCAACTGCTTTTGAGAGACAAGAAGCCTGGCCCTGGAAAGGGGCTGTGTTGGTAAATGAATGAGATGCTATACCCAATGCTAAGTGCTCTTGAAAACAACAGACCCCAGTGGACTAGGCTGACAGGGGAAAGGAATGCGAGCTAATGGGTTTGGCTCACCGCTTGTCTGCAGAACAGGGGCCTGACCCCGATGGGCTGAGCGAAAAGGAGGAAGACGCACGCTAACTGCCGCGTTAATGACAAGCACAGGAACTGGCACAAAAGAAGTAAAACTAGGAAAAATAGGAACGTAATCAATACACTATCATAAATGAAGTATAACTAATATAGCAACAAAGTGTGCAACAGTACAATTAAGTGTGTATTAGCAAAATAGACACAATAAATGCATTAAGAATAGTGTGCTTGTTGGTAACCCTAAGGTAAGGAAACTGAAGTCATGTAAGACCTCCTAGGACTGTAACACCGGATAAGTGACCAAAGCAAGGGCGTATGACAAACTCCGTAAACGTAGAATGACAAATTTATAAACCTCGGTAGACGACCATGTACGACACGCATATGGAGGAGTTAACCCAGCGTGCTTCCAGCTTGGCCAATAAAGCTTACATTCCGTCCCGTGGAGTCGATTCCTTTGAATCAACCCAGGCACGGCACGCAGCGTGGGGACAGAGCCCGGCACTGCTCCCAGCGCCCTCGCCAGAGGCTTCCCCTGCCGTGCCGTGCCGTGCCCGGGCAGCGCCCCGGGAGCCGCCCCGCCCGCGCTGTGCCCGCAGCCCGGCTTTGTGGCGCTCGTCCCGCCGAGTCCGGCCGCGCCGGGGCCGCGCTGGGCGCGCGCGGGCCGAGCGCAGCGCCCCCTCAGGCCGCCGCGGCGCCGGCGCAGCCGCGGCCGTTGCGCTGCGGCCGTTGCGGGGCCAGGGGGCGAGAGGCGCGATGGCGGAGCTGCCGCTGCCCGTGGGGCTCGATGCCCGCACCTCCCCGCCAAGCTGTGGCGCCTGGCGAACAGCCCCGCGTCCGCTCCGTGCGCTGGGACAGCCTGGCCCAGGGGCTGCTCATTGACCGCGCCCTCTTGAGCAGGAGCTGCTCAGCCCGGCCGGCGCCCACGGCCGGCCCGCACACCTTTAGAGGCCACGCGGTTCCGCAGCTTCCAGCGCCAGCTGAACCGCTACGGCTTTTACAAGGTGCCGGGCCGGGGCGGCGCGGCTGTGCCGGGCGATGCCGGGGCCTGGCTCCACTACAGGAACCCCTGGTTTCGCCGCGACCGCCCCACCTCCTGCTGCGCATCCAGCGCCGGAGCGCGGCCAACAAGAACCGGCTGCCGGCCGGGGCCGAGAGGCGCAGGCGCTCGCCCTGCGGCTTCCAGCAGCCCCCCCGGCAGCGGCCGCGGGCGGCGGGGCCGGAGGGGCGCAGGCGCTTCCAGGCGCTCCCTCGGGGCGGCCGCCGCTGCCGGCCGGCGCCCGCCCAGCGGCTTCCTGCTGCTGCACAGGGCGGACGCTGCCGGACGGGCGGAGCTGCGCACCGCCGGCCCGGCCGCTTCCAGCAGCCCCCCCAGGGAGCGGCCGCTCCTGGCCAGGCGCCCGCCTGTGGCTTCCACCTCCTGCACAGGGACCGGCCGCAGCCGGCCCGGCTGGAGGGGCCCCAGCCGCTTCCAGCAGCTCTACGGGGAGCGGCCGCTGCCTGCCAGCGGGAGCTGCTCAGGATGCCGCCCTGCGAGTTCTCGGCCCCCCTCTACGGGGAGCCGCTGCTGCCGCTCGGGCGGGAGGGGCTGAGCCGCTTCCAGCAGCTCTACGGGCTGCAGCCGCCGCCGGCCGGCTCCCGCCCTGCGCCTTCCCGCAGCTCCCCCGGAGCGGCCGCCTCCGGCCGGGCGGGAGGTGCTCAGGATGCCGCCCTGCAGCTCCCAGCGGCTCCAAGCGGAGCAGCAGTCCCCAGCCTGCAAGCCATCAGGTAGGAAAAGAGTTCTACCCTTGCTTTCCCAAAAGGTCATGAAAAGTGACCGTTTGAAGTATTTCCCCCAACGCTCTGGTCATTCTCAGACAGAAATTGTCGAACGTACTAGGAAGGGGGCCCTGGAAAACCAAAAGAATCTGTGTCTGGTTTTCCTGTGTGCTTCCTGTGATGTTTGCTGCAAGGCAGCAATAGAGCTCTGCATCCCAAAGCCACATTCTGGAGCCTGACCAATGTGTTTGGATTCCTGCAGCCACCCCGGGCAGTTCAGCCCTCAGTGCTCCACCTGGCAGTGCTGCTCGTGCAGCATCGACGGCCTCCAGCGGGGCACGGAATGCACGTGGGGAAGAGAAATTGCCTCCAGTGGATCTGGGCCTTCAGGTGGAGGCAATGATTCGGGAGATCAGGAGATCGGTGGCTGAAAGGTCTCCCTTTGCTCAGGTAACCCCAGTGGATGGGAATGAAAGGGGCTGCACTGAGAGCTTTTGAACGTTGTTGCAAAGGTTTCTTTAGTTGAATCGATTTCATGGTTATTTAGTTATTGAATTCTTGTTGGTCAAGCAAGATTGGTTTGTCTCCAAGGTCATTTTGTAAAAGCTTCAGTTGCACCTTTCACACGAATCCTGAGTTTAAAACACTTGTCATGTGAACCGTGGGGGCAGCGTTCCCCTCCTGTTACACCTCCTTTGGGAGTGGAGAAGAAGAGTTATCATATCCCCAATGTGATTCCAAGAAAATTTGGAGTGATCTTTAGGTTTCTTTCTGTTTTTCTTTCAAGGGGAATATTAATGTTACACTCGAGTCTCAGGAGGGGAGGCTGGGAACAGGGCTGCAGCAGAGGGAGCTTCGCCTGGCACCGAGAGCTGCAGGAACAGTTCCCCGGAGCCCGAGGAGCCTGGTAAGGAGAGAGCCCACACTGGTTTAGAGAGGTCTGGGATGGCTGCTCTGAGCCTGCCTCTGCCAGGAAGGGAGATGAGAAGAGTTGAGTTCTTGTCTGCGGGGTTGGTGCTTCCTGGTGCCTTTAGTTCAAATCCTGCCCTGGCACAGCCTCCCCGAGCCCTGCCCTCGCCGCTTCTCCAGAGGCACTGACACCGAGTGCTCTGCTGTGGCCAGAGAGCAGTGAATAAACCTGACCCTGTGGGAGTTGTGTCACCATCCCAGGTGTCCCAATGTGGTTCGTAACTCAGCTCACAGCAGCCTTCAGCTTCAGCCATTTCAGTGAGGACTGAGGTGTCTCTGTCAGCACAGAGAAAGAACAAGGCTGGGCTTCTTTGTGGGAGCTGGGACTGGCTGTGTTTCAAGCTCTCGTGGGTGCCATTGGCACTGCAAGTGCAGTGACTTTATCGGGATACTTCAAACCTTTGGAGGTTTTGAAAACTTGAAAGGATCCCTGTTCTTTAAAGAGCAGCCTTCAAATTCCTAAGTGAGAGTCTGCCTTTCAGGTCACCTTTAACAGTCCCTGATAGGAGGACAATTGCTGCCCAAGGGAAACGTGCACAAGGGCCAATATTGACTCAGTGTTCCCTTTGTTTCCCAGATTCCATCTGATTGACTTCTCCAGGAGGGCTGCCCTGCGTGGGAAGAAGAGACAGAGGGAGAGCCTGTGACCATCAGGCAGGTGAATCCCTCTGTCTCTGGTTCCACTTCTACATGTGTTGAGTTATATTTATGTATCTATGTAGTTATATGTATAGATTTATACAGTAGTATTTCTATGTCTATATAGTTGTAGCTATAGATTAGAATAGTTAAATTTACATATGTAGTTGTAGATGTATATAGTTATTTTTTAATATATATAGTTGTATTCATGTGTAGATACATTTATAGATGTATATAGTTATAAACAGGCATAGTTATATTTGGATACCTATAGGTATATGGAGGTTTAGATAGATAGATAGATATATGTATAAGTATAGGCTGCTTTTTAACCTCTTTCCCTGCTCTGCTTCCTCTCTCACCTCTTGCTTTTGCCCCTGTGCCCCCTCTGTCCCCTCTTGCTGTGCTGGGTCCGAGCTGGCGGCCGGGCCGGGCGGAGCAGCAGTGGCAGCTGCGGGTGTCCCTGGAGCGGTGGGAGCTGCCGGTGGCCCCAGGCACTGTGCCCTGAGGAGCTGCTGGAGGACGGTGAGGCACAGGGGGCTGGGGAGAGGTGACACTGAAGGGACGGTGATGTTGAGGTGCTGGTGGGGCTGAGGGGTGTGGGGGAGCAGAGGGGGATGGTGGGGATTGAAGGGACTGGGAGAGCTGAAGGGAATGGTGGAGCAGAGAGGTGTGGGGGAGCTGCTGGGGATGGTGGGGACTGAGGGGACAGGGAAGTGGCACAGGCTGAGGGGGGTGTTAGGACTGAGGGAACTGGGAGGACTGAGGGGGGTGACAGGAACTGAGGGCTCTGGAGGGAGCTGAGGGGAACAGTGGGGCTGAGGGAACTGGGAAAAGTGGGGAGTGAATGGTGGGACTGAGGGGTAGAAGTCCCACGAGGGAAGTGGCACAGGCTGAGGGGGGTGGCAGGTCCAAGGGGACTCGATGGGTCTGAAGGGACTGAGGGGCGGTGAGAGGAATTTGAGGGTCTGCAGGAACTGGCAGGACTGGGGGTTTGGTGAGGGGATGGTGGGGCTGAGGGGATGGAGGGGGCCAGCAGGGAGCACAGAGGGGTCCGGGCCTGCGGCTCTGCCAGGCCTTGGAACCAATTCCAGAGCCTCCCCTTTTGCCACAGCTGCCATGAAGTCCTTGAGAACATCCAGAGACTGATGAGAACCAGCAGGGAGAAGGTGAAGGCCGCCAGCGAGAGCAGTGAACGGGGACCTGGTGCTGCCGCCCGAGAGCCTGGGTGAGGCCCCAGGGCCGGTGGGGCAGGGTGGGCGTGAGGGTGGCGTGGGCTTTGGCCGTGGGCACTGCCCGGCTCGGCAGGAGCGGGCCCTGCCCGTGCTGGGGCCGCTCAGCGCGGCTGCCCCGGGCGGCACAGGGGCTGTCCTTGGGCAAGGCAGCTGTGCCGGCAGGGCCCGGGAGCTGTGCCGGCTGTGCGGGCTGCCGGGGGCTGCGGGACAGTCCCGCCGGGGCTGCGCTCGCCACAGCCTGGCCCGCTCGGCCTGGTTTTTCTTTCTGACCCTCCTGGGGAGGCTCTGAGATTTTCTCTTCCCTGGTGGAAGTGCAGGTGCTGCCAAGGGAAACGCCCTGATCCTGACTCAGTGTTCCCTTTGCTTCCCAGGTGTCCCGTCTGCTGTCCCCGTCCAGGAGAGCTGCTCTGCACGGGAGGAAACGACAGAGGGAGAGCCTGGGAACATCGGCGCCTGCAATCCCTCTGCATATATTTATAGATTTATGTCATTATAGAAGTACATTGATGTTTAGATAGGTAGATTGATATTTGTATAGGTATATTTATATTTGTATATATATTTTTATATTTATGTTAGTATTTAGGTATATTTTTATTGTATATACATTTGTATAGCTGTGTAGTTACAGGCATACGGATATTTAGAACAGTGTCTTGATACTTGTGTATTTGAATACAGGGGGGATATCTATATATGTATTATATGTATTATATTGAATATATAATTATATTTATGTCTGTATATTGTGATTTCAACGTATACAGCTATTTTTAAATATGTATAGAGTTTTACAGATATGTAATTATGTGTATTTAGGTCTAGGTGTAGGGTTATTTAGATAGGTATATTGGTGTTTTGTATTTTTAATCAGACTGTATGGTTGTAACAGTCTGTAATAAATTAGTTCTGTTAAACCTTAAATGATATTTGTATATTAATTGATACTGGGGTTGTAGCAATTTGTAATAAATTTAATTTTTTAACTTATTATGATTTTTCTGTATTTCTGTATCAGACATGCAAGTGTAACAATCTGCAATAAATGTAATTTTTACACTGAAATAAGCGTTAGTTTGTGTTTTTCGAATCAATGAGGAGATGTAAATATGATGATGTTGGAGGATTTTGGCGGTGAGGGAAGGGACTGGGGGAACATCTCCAGCCGTGCCCAGCAGAGCCCCCAGCTGCAGCCAGGCTGGGCAAGGAGACGGCAGATTTGGGATGGCAGCAGAGCCACACGTTGGGCACTAACTCGCTGCAAAGGCCTGCTGAGAAAACGTGACTGCCCTGAGCGTGGAACGGCAACCAGGAGCCACCCGGGGAGGAGAAATCATCCACAATGAAAAAAGAGAAAATGTGGCAAAACAGATGTGAGGATACTGGGGGAGCCTGATAAAATGCTCTGAATCACCACTGTCTAGGTACGTCTTCAGCAAAAAAAATTTGTTAAAAATCGAACTCGTTCCATAAAAGATAGATTGCACTTTCCCCTTCACTTACCTTGCTGTGTAAGTGGAAGATGTTCTTATTACTGAGAATTTTTGCCCTTCAGCACCTCCCTCACTCACATTAAAGAAAAGATTACGTGCTACAAGTTGTCACCTTAAATGAAGCAGCCCTGGCCTCATGACAGCGTTTGCAAAGTCCTCCCTCCTCCTGCCCCCACATGTCCCAAACTGAACCATCCCCTTGCTGTCCCAGCAGTGCCTGAGGTGAGTGAGGGCTCCAGGAACTCAGGAGGGTGCAGTGCCACCACAGGTGGGAAGGGTTTGCAAAGCTTCCTAAGTATCAGTGAACTCTGGATTTGCCAGTGTTCCCCTGGAATATTGTTCTGCTCATGAATGATCTGGGAGGACGCTGTGCCTCCAGCTCACTCAAGCACAGTTTGTTTTCTTCATGGCTTGAATAGAGGAAAACGAAAATTGTAATTTTTAGAGTGAAATCTGGGTTTTGGTGCAGCTGGGTTTGCTCCACGATTTGCTGTGGAAAGTAGAGTAAAAGCTTTAAATTCCCAAGAGAAGCTGACTACCGGCCCACTGAGAGACTTGAATGAGGCCCAGGTGTGCTTGCTGCATGCTGGTCCAAGGGAAAAGTCGGAAAAAAATCCCCTTTTATTGCAGATTGAGCCTCTGTGTACTGCTGTCTGAAGGGCTGTCTGTGGTAAAACATGGTAATCCAGCCAGAAACTGAGGATATGTGAGTTCTGACAGCAACCTGCTTCTCCAGAGCGAGGGACAGGGCCAGCCCGAAAGCCTGAAAGGTGTTCTTGGTACTGGGGAAGGCCAGGCTGTCCTTGAGCAGGGATGGCCTTCAAAGGGGCCTTCACTCCTTGTGCTGCTGGCTAAGGGCAGCTGCTGGCCTCCCACAAAACGCTCCTTTTGTCCAGCTCTTCGAAATGTTCCAGCCAGCATCAATTCCTGCCGTTCACAGCAGCCCCTTTCCAAGCAGGAGGAATTTGGTGCAGGCAGCCTGACTGCTGAGTGGCAGGAGAAGAAAATACTCAGCTGAGTGTTATCAATTCTCTGTCAGAAGCTGCATCCTCAGTCCCTTATCTCTTCTAGTTGTCTCAGGCGTGGAAGTAGCAGGAAATCACTGGTCCTGGAAGGGAAAGCGAAGGAGCAAAGGCAGTAGCCGGTCCCTGGGGCCTTGGGAGCAGTGAGAGCGAACGAAAACAGGACCATGGCTGGGTTGTGGAGTTGAGAGTGACCAACCCAGCAACCCTCTGCATGAGACTGGAGCCATCTGTGAATATGAGCATGGAAATCTGACCTTGTAGAACAGAGAAAAGGTGTCCTTGGGTATTTGCCAAAGCTTGGATGGGGGCTGAGCCACCTGGGCTAGTGGAATGTGTCCCTGCCCATGGCAGAGGGGCTGGATCTAGAGGGTCTCTAAGGTCCCTTCCAACTCAAGCCCTTCTGTGAGTCTGTGAATTACAAACCCATCATGACAAAGAGTGACAAAGGTGATATTTGCTTTTCATTCTGAATATGCAATGGTCACTCACAATGCTTATAGATGCATAAATACTGGCTTTAAATCCGAATTCCCTCTTCACACAAGGATGTGTAATCCATCAGAAATATTTAACAGGAGCCACATTAGCTTTGGGCTTGATGGAGTGGGCTGTTCAATGTGTGTGATGAGTAATGGTAGCTCTAACAACTACCACTCTTGTTAATTTGGGTTTGGCCTTTATCAACCCTTTGGGATAGAAATCACATATTTACAGCAGAGACTGAATGAAATTCCTTAATACAGACGAGAATTGTGCAATTCGGGCAGGTTAAAGGGGGACTCTTCCGTCATTGTGAAAAGACAATCCAGATAACCTGTTTGCTGTACATCCTGGAGGAGGCTTTGCAGTTAAGAACAAAAAGGAAAAAACCATTTCTCTTAAGAAGTATCTTGAAAGAGCTTTTTGTATTACCAGAGGCAGCAACTCTGATATTGACCTCCACAATTATAAATGCACAACAACCACTCACGTGACTTAATCTGGCCACATGACTTCATTCAGAGCTGCAATTCCAAAATCTCATCAAATACATTGCTACACTGTAAACAATGAAGGAGAGCAGAAACATCAACATTTCTCATCAGCCTTTTGGGTTGGAAAGGACATTTAATTTATGCTCCCTCAGCTGTCAGCCTAAATTCTGCTGTGCAAACCTTAGGTCTATGGTGCACCTTATGTACTTCTTTAGCATCAACTTAGGTGCAAACGTGGTGTAAAACCCTCCACACATCACACTGATTTCGAGGGACGGAACTTCACTCTTCCAGCACAGAATTTACTTTAGGTGCTCCTGCCAGTCCCTCTGCATTACAAAAGCTGCAAGTCACTTCCTCAGCGGAGGCAAAATCAGTGCCTTGCTCTCTGTGGTAGGAGAGGTTTACTTCTGTCCTGAGAGACAACAGGGAAGCAAATTTGTTTCTATTATACCATTACATCTATGTCTCTGGGTTGAGAGAAAAAGGAAAATGTTAATTTAAGAAGGAATTTTTGCCGGGCTTTTATGACATGAGGACAAACTGTGGTCTGCTGGCAAGAGCAACACTGTCCCCATGTTGTGTAATGTATTTGAACCCTAATAGTGTGCCCCAGCCAAAACCACCCTTAGTTATTCTTATCAGAGCCCTCAGGTATCCATCAAGTAATGGGTTCCATGTGTACAGGAGCTGAGCACGTGGACAAGACAGAGGGACCAATCAAGTAATAAGTTCCACGTGTACGGCAGCTGTAAAAAGCAGAGTTTTATGTGAACAATGAAGTGGCTTCTGCGAAATCACATTGATTCGTTGTTCAGAAGCCCCGAGCTCCCGCACCTGTGTGTATAAAAGCTCCCTGAAGGATGAACAGACTGTTGTCACAGAGGTCACATCTGCAGGATGAAAACCCACCGTGCATTAATTTGATGCAAACTAAGCACAAGTGGCACAGCTCTTCATCCTCAGCACGGACTTGCCATTGCGGAGGGACAACGTCAGCTGGGACGAGACCGAAAGGAAGCCGTCTGTCAACTGCCCAACCACAGATGGTGAAAGAGCTCTGAACCTTTCTAGGGATGACAGGATGGTGCCAGTTGTGGATCTGTAAGTACGGACTTCTGGGAAGACCTTTATAGAATATGCTGAAAAATGAGAGTAAACACTCGGTCTGGACTGGAGGAGACCAAAAGACCATTGACCCAGCTTGAACAGGAACTGACGAGGGCAGCGGCGCTAGGCCTTCCAGGTGTGACAAAGCCCTTCTGGTTGTTTTCCCATGAACGCCAAGGCACAGCCCCAGGGGTACTGGCCCAACAAACAGGGCCCTAGCGGAGGGCAGCAGCCTACTTCTCAAAACAACTGGGTGACGTGAGCCAAGGTTGGCCTTCGGGGCGCCTCCGGGCTGTTGCTGCTGTGGTGCTCAACATACAGGAAGCCCGAAAGTTCACACTGGGACAGAACGTGACCATCTTTGTCTCACATACGGTATCGGCTGTACTGGAGCAGAAAGGGGGGCACTGGCTGTCTCCCTCTCGGTTCCTTAA